>JAPMOB010251485.1:0-20959 GCA_029875015.1 Lepomis gibbosus
GAGGAGAGGAGAGGAGAGGAGAGGAGAGGAGAGGAAAAAAAGAGAAAGTGGAGGTTAGAACAGGTAAAGACAAGTAGGAAGCTATGCTCTTTGCATTAGTTATAAGTTGTAATTTACATGAAGATGTGGGGAACAGGAGAACAATTTGAGAGTTTAGATGTTGGGCTGAAGAGGAGAAGAGAAGATGGAAAAACATAAAGAAGATGAGAAACAAAAGCGGAAAAGCTTTGATATACTGTATGTAAACCAAATGCCAGCTTATGTAACTAAATTAACGGGTACTCCTTTGTCATTTCCCCACCAAAAGAACAGCAATTCCATTAGTGTGAACCAGGTATAGAAGTTGAAATATCATCAAAATAAGCACTGCTTGATAAATTGGATTTACACCAAACTGAGGACTGGAGCTACACAACTTGAAAATGTTTCTTATGCTTTCTTTATTACAATACGTACAGTGTGAACTGAAGAAAGACCACAGCAAAGGTGCAATAATTTTAGCATGCACTTCTAAAGGGACTTTGTTTTGTCACAGAAATGGTGAGAGAGAGAAAACGGCACGTATGAAGGTTAACAGGAAGGCTAATAAGCCTGGGACAGCTCTGATTATGTGTAGAGACCTGGTTCTCGCTCTCGAGAGCTGTGACACTAAAAGCAATTAGTTGGTCCTATCCATGACTCACATGAATTATCATAACACCACTTTTATCGGAAACTGTTGATTCACGCAGTAAATGGCATAGAGGACATTTAGAGTCAAACAGCATCACTATTATAATCATTATCGTGTCCATCTGCTCTCATTGTTCCAGGTTCCGTTCTCAGAGAGTAGTTGTGTGTGATTATGTGAGTGTGTGGGTGAATAAAATCCTCTCAGAGTTTCTGCTTGTTATTTGTGTGCGTCCATGTGTGTCTCTGAGTGTCTACGTGCACGCTCCTGTAGGCATGTACATACAGTATTTTGCGTTGGTGACCACAACTCACCGGGTTTCAGGTTCCTCTCCTGCAGCACAGACAGCCACTTGGCCCCGGTACCAAAGATAGTGATGCTAGAAAAGAGAACAATATTTTAAGCATACTGATATAAAAGGATCAGTTAAGCAGTCTTTTTCAACATTAGGAAATAAATAAGTGGAAGATTATTTTGGGGAATAAAACAAAATTTGCGTCAGTGTTGCCAACAATGACAACCATTGCAAAGGCCCTCCTACATACATGTACTCTATTCTGCATTGTGACAGCAGAAACTTTAAACAACAGAACCAAATTAGCAAACACTATGAATCATCCTCTGGGGTGGTATGAATATTGTTGCCATATTTCATGGCAATCTGGATGCTTATTTTCGAGAAATCCTGCAAAAAGCCAAAGTGTTAGAGAGATAAAGGGAAGGACAGACAGACAGGCTAAGGAACTGTGTGACATCATGATCTTTTACCATCGTTTACCCAGGGAATTTTAAGCTGTGTCTATCAAAAACAAGTAACAAAACCTTTCTCCAGAATACAATGCTTTAATCCCCAAATGTGTTTTAGTTGTCTTCACCAGGACAATGATGAATATTAATGGCTTAGTTAACGTTGGCCTTGGCCTGGTGTTAGTATGCAGAGTGGCTTGGGATGTGATATCACATCATGCTACATTTAGATGTGGTACACTTCAATTAGATTTTTTGTAGCTGTGGCTGTAAGGTCTGGCCCCTGTGTTACTTTGGCAAGTAAGCCATTATGTTTTAGAGCCTACTCCATTTAGCTGGCTAGGAAATGTGTGGACTAATCTAAATGGTCAGTGGGTACAAAAGTTCAATTTGGATACTAGATTTGGTATTATTTTCACTAGCTACTAATGTTATAATTTAACATCCATATATTTATGTGTGAATTCTGCGGCTAGTAGACAATTGTACAACAGAAAAATCATATGATATGGGGAATTTAGAACCAATATGAGTAAAGACTCATATTGGTACTAAATAAATTGCAAACCAAATCAATTCCAGCTTTAATTTTGTCATTTGCATCCCTGACAAATGCAAAAAAGTTGTAGAACTATCAAATGTACCCATCAAATGTTCAAATCAAATGTAGATTTGAACATTTGTAACAAATTAAACAACCCAGTTCTGAATTATTCATCTTGCTTTACATAACACTATTCCAGAAAAGCATGAGAAATGGCTACCACATCCAAGGAAGGCGAAAAATACTTTTACAGGACTCTTTCAAGACCCTGTAATTGGTACAGGCACACAGGCGTGTGAGAATGAGTGTAAATGTTAATTTCTGTTTTGATGAGCAGCTGACACCTCTGAATGTGTGTGAACAGGTGACTGTGATGTTGTGTAAGAGCACTCTGATTGGTCTGAAGACTAGAAAGGCACTATACAAGTACAGACTATTTACCTTTATGACATTTTGAACAGTCACTCCAAAATAGCTTTTATTCTTAAGCTTAAAAGTGAGATGAAAAGCAAGAACAAATTTCCTCTTATTAAACAAACAAGAACGTCACATCTTAGTTGAGTTGACAGAACAAAAAAGGTTGACCACATTTGGTCGAGGTTGGTAGAAGGAGGGAGCTGCAACTGCAATTTGCCTATACAATGAAAAGTCAGAAATTAGAGTGTGGGAAAGGCCTAAAACACCTGTATAAATATGACTGGACGTTATTATTCAGCTGATAGAGAAGCAGCTGATGAATGAATGGCACTGCTGGCAAAGCATGAATGAAGGAGCTGATGCAAGCTCAACATTAGTACTCATCCTGAACTGACAATGCTCCACTTGTGGTCCTAAATCTATGACAAGGCATAATTTTAATGTCTGTGTGCTGAATGCAAAAATATTTTAAAAAGGGCAACAGTTACTGGACAGCCTTCGTCCTTAATCCCATCTGCTCCAGTGTAGCTGCTCAGTAACTTGGCTGCACAAGGAAGCTCCCAGGAGAGGAGAGTGTTTGACAGTGTAAATGTAAAGCAAGGTGATGGTGAAACAGTCCTTGTGTGCTCAGTCATCCTTTCTTGGATAGATAAGAACAATGCAGACAAAGTAAACGGATTGGGAATTGACTTTCAACTGAACAGATTAAAAAAAAAAGTCAAAAACAATAATGGCCAGTCTAGCATGAGAGGATAAAATGTCTCCTTTTTCAGTGTTCCACAAGGATATAGTTCAGAGGAGAGCGAATTGACAGGATGTTTACACGCAACAACCCTGAAAGGAAATGATTTTGGAAGGTGGCTTTCTTCTGTGTGAATGGAAGTCACCCTGACAGCTGACAACAGTTGGACAACATGTGGAAGGCAAGAAGTGACAAAACGTCACTTCTGTGTTCCCCTGCAGTTTTAATTTTAAAACAAAGGGCCTTCAAAGCGTGAATGGGTGTGTTTGTGTCTCTGTCTGCGTCTTCCTGTCTTTTCAAGTTATTTGCGCTGACATCAAATCGATGAAATTGCCCCTTATCACTATGGTAACCATATCTGTCAATCAAAAAAGATCAAAAAGAATCTGTCTCTGGGACACAAAACAACTGTCTGATGCTTGATTGGTCGGTAACCATGAATTGATTTGTGGTGATAGATGTGATCTGCACTCACAGGTTCGAATCGATTAGATGGTAATAGAGGTTGTTGATAGGGTAAGGGGCAAAGGTCCCAAGAATAATATCTCAGATGGAAGAAAGTGAATGATAACGTGCACAGGCCTAATGAATGTGCACACATATACACACCTCTTTGTCCATGCTACCTCTGCGTGCCCCCCGCCCCCTCTTCCCGCCCTAATCTGCCAGCTGAAGTGTCTTATCCAGAAATCTGATGGAATATGTCTTTTTATATCATGATCTTATTTGATTCACTGATAATGTAAATCTTGATTCAATTAGAAACTGTTTATGGACAGTGTGAATTAATCAGACGTCAATGTCTCTTTTTGGCTGATTTGTCTATATTTAATCTGATAAATATTTTTGAGGGTATGTTTTTTGCTTCAGTGAGAAAGAAAAAAATGATGAAAAAATTATGACATGCCAAAAAGACATGACTAATGAACTCACCAACTTGTCAATTGGTTGATCATTCCTTTAGTTAAACTGTCAGTCTATCACATCGATCTCTCAATGCTGTACCTCCTAACTCCTTCAGAACTTTTTCTTGATTTCTAACTCTGAATCTATTTTGAAATGGAAGAATCAATTTCTATATTCTTTACTGGTAAAACATTACAGAAATGAATTATGAAGAATATAAAATAGCTACCTGATAACACACAGAGATCCCATTTGTCATCCGCACATGCACAATCACTCTCCACTCTATCCATCATCTCTGACCCACCCCCCATCTACATCTGGATTTGTTCGTTGCTAGCCTCCACGCAAAGGGTCACTCTGTTCTGATTGGAGGCAGGTGGCCAGGTGTGGCCACTAATTTGGTGTTTAGGATGGAGGGCGGAGGAGAAGCTGTGAGTCTCTGCTTGTTAGCGCGTGCGCCTGCATGTGTAAATGTACTCGTGTGTCTGTTTCAAGGGAGACGTGTTACTGGAAGCTACTAAGTCAATAAGAGACACTCAAAGCCAATGAGACACAAGAGCACCCCTGAGCAGTTATTACATTAATGGGTCTCAAAGCGCATCATGATGTAGCAATTGAAGTACCACTTGCCAGTGCATGTTTTCTAAACTAATCTTCCACTTGTCCTCCACCCCAGGAAGAATTGTAATATAAAAATGGACCAATGCTCTCTCCTCAGGTGTCAGGGGCTACAAGGAACAATTTGAAGCCACTGTTTGATGGTGTAATTATTTACCGATGTGCAAATATTAAAATGTGAAGCACCACAACATTTTTGAAAGTCAATAAATACCAAATGTATCAGAGTAACTTGGTGATATTGCAAAAAATGAAATACAAATTGCTCAGTATGATCGGAAAGGCATGGAAGATATTGCTGAAAAATGAATTAATTATTTGTGTTTTTTTGTTGTTTTTACAGTAAATCGATATGTTGCATTTAGCTCTTTGACAAGTACGGGTGTTGTTTAGCTTGTGAAAATAACAATCTTTGTAAAGGACTTGATAAAGACTTCAGTTAACAACATTTAGACGCAGCTTGAAGACGGGAGGATATTTTAAATTGTTATGCCTACGTGTCTAAAACTGTAACTGAGCTGGCAAGATTCAATCTGCTAAACTGTAATCTCCCCCAAAGAGGATAACTGAGAAATATACTTGGCATTGGTAAAAGATTTCGATAGTTGGTACAAATGTATAGGAGGGATCTTTTTCAGCATATCAGCTCAACATATAATGGACCAAAAAAATCAAAGACACAAGAAGATAATCGGAGAAAGCAGAGGAGCCACCAAAGTCCTATGGAATACAGGGAACCTGTCACAAGTATAAATGTTGTAACTTTGCTTACTTTACTCAGGAATGCTGCTACTTTTGTTATGACTATGGCCCTGATACGGAGTCTCAATAAATCTCTCTTTCCTACATAACAGGCTGGGAGAGTTGTCATTTAGAGGAGCATTTAGAGGTTAGGGTGTATGCAATAAAATGGACAAAAGTGAGACAACAAAGATTGCAGCCTCTGTCTGCAGTATATTTAGTGACATTGACAGCTATCTTACTGATGAAACCATTAAAGCTCCCCTCCAGTGTATTTTGACATTTCTATGATATTTCATACTTTTCTGAGTCATTTGCTTACAATGTTGATTAAACTTATAGTTCGGCAAATATTTTTTGAAAAATAGCTCAATTTTGTGCTCAAAGTTGCAAAAGTTGCTTAGTTGTTAAAACGGGGTTGTGACGTATGACTACAGTAATGCTGCTTCCAGGCAACTCGGAACTGGGAAATTTCCGACCTCCAACTAGGAAAAGTCCTGTGGAACGCCACTTTAACTCGCATTTCCTACTTGTGAACTCAGAGAAAAAATACGTACCCCGACTTCACCAGTAGCAGCAGAATAACGTCACAAAACAATGTCTGCGCCCATGGAAGCGCACTCTGTAAATGTTAAACCATAAACTAAAAGCAAACAAAACGTATACTTGCATGTATTTAAATTAAAATAGGCTAATACATACGATCATATAGTAAAACCTGTTCTGCATGTATAGGTAGGCCTATTGATGTAGAAATATGTTTTACACATACGGTAGCTGGCTACAGTAAAGAATCTCATAAAGTCATCTTTTCTGCATAAAAGTTATTGTTAAAAATGCCAAAACATTAAGAAGTGTAACCAACAGCGTTGACTGACTTGAGGGTTACCAACTGATGTAGCCAGAGGGTCAGCTACACAGAACTAGTAACGTATGGGCTATTTATGTCAGTTGTTGCAGTTAAACTGCCATCCTTTTAATTAACACCTAGAACACAGCTGAGGGTTCAAGTGTGTGTACACTTTGACATGGTCAGCCATGGTTTTCGTTCACTTTCGGCGTCATGCACCACCAAGTCGGAAGTTTCAACTCGGAAATGTCCCAGTTCCGACGGGTCTCGAACACGGCATAATTCCTTAAGTGATACGTCATTCTCCAAGCTTGCACAGGCGGACTGTCATGCCTTGTTAAAAAAATGTCACGCCTCGTTAAGTCAGAGCATCAAAGCACTAAACATCATTGTGAGCTAGCTAACCTATTTATAATGTAATGTACTTAAAACTTACAGTAGGTATGTTTATTATGGCATCTGTGCGTGTGGTGTTTGAGAACAGAAAATGCGTCGCACTTTCACCTGCTGCCGTCTAATATACAGTCTGCAACATGCATTTTACTGACGGCCGTTTTACCAATGCATCGGCGGGGGCACCCCCCACACCTCCACGGTAAAGTAAGCGCACTATAAAACGTAGTGGGCAGTGCGTGACAGAACCATCGACTTTGTGATTGCTGTGTGACAGCTGATACGCGCACATTAGTTCCTATCATGGGTAAGTAATAGCTACTGTTGCCAGACAGTAAAGTGTACTAAACTATTCAGTGTAGTGATGTTAACACAGCATATCGTTAGTGAACACTCCAGCCAGTCAGTTTTTGGTTGTCATGGTAATGTATTATGATGATGATTGATGTCTGCATGAATGACTGCACTGGGTCCCTTCAGGTGTTATGGTTCTCAGTAGATATGTAAGTAAGCTGAGAAGCACAGAAAAGTACTGAATATGTAGAAATAGTTTTCCGAAAAAACTCAATGCTTAAGTCTCCCCTAACCTTTTCCTTTCTCAAGGCAGCATATCTGCAATAGTCAATTTAAGCAAGCAGAAGATTTGGTCTGTAAAATGACCACTTATTTTCCATAATTCAAATTGCCAAAATCAAAAAAGAAATATGTAAATGTCAATAAGTGTGATGTGGTGGAGGAATTCAATGGCAACTAGTAGCAATAGCAATTTTTAACTAGGCCTAACCACAATTTTGAGGCAATGAGGAAGCGTCAACGCAAGTTTAAGACTCTCCAAGGCTCTGACAGATTTAGCCCCAATTAAAATGTCCAACCTCAATTCAGAAGATGAGGGTATAACATTTTACATGTCAGCCTCTCCCAGAGGGTTCCACATGGTGCTGGGATCTGGAAAATGTGTCTAAGGTGGCAAAATCAGCGCTTAATTGGTTCAAAAATCTTCTCACAGCCCTCTATTGGATTCCTTTATCTGGGTAATTTTGCCAACAGTATTCTAACCTTGTTAACTCTGTTTTTTCCATTTACTGTTTAAATTCTTTTGGGCAAACAAGCAGCACATGAACGTCTATCTCTTCAAAGAACTACTTCAAACCAAACAATACTGCTTAAAAAATTAGTACAATCTCTACTTTACCAGTTATTTTACCAGGGAACCAATCATCACTGGAAAATCCCAATACATTTGATCATTCAAATGACAAGTAAAATTGTGAAAGGAGCTCATTAGCTTTGGGATCTAACAGATCCTGTTGTGAGTTTCTGCTGTATAAGTACTTTTTCTTGGCACTTTTTGCTCCATAGTTTCTACTACTCCCCATCTGTGTCAAATCTTTCTCCCCATTACTCCTTTCCTTGCTGAAGGCAATATACCATATCTGCTGAACTGAAGATGTGTCTGTGGTATCACTGCCTTAAAGGGTCTTACTTTTGCTGACCACAGTGCATTTTCTTTTCATAATTTCACCACAGGATGACTGAGTGTACTAAGTAATCAAAAAAGGATGGAAGTCACAAAGTCTGTAGGTTAAGCTTATATTGAGTGTTTGACACCAAATTTGTGGTTGCAATACAAAACAAAGAACACATTATATTACACTTGTCTTCTTTCTTAGTCTCCGGCTTGTCCGTTTTTTAATTTATCTTGAAACTTTGTTGTATATTATCACTTAGATAGCGGTTATTGATTTTTGTGTGTGTTAGGGCTTGTAGCTGAACAATTTTGAAAAAATATTTAATTTTGATTATTAAGTTACATGATTTGCAATATTAGATGGAATTATACTTTTAACATAATTATTCTAATTTTCATTGAAAAAATTAATGATTAAAATGATTATGGTGTGATTTTTGCAGAGATTTGTACTAAACAAATATGTTTTCATAAGTCTGTAAAATATAGTGTGTAGGCCAGGACATATCTGCAGCACGACAATATTTAATTAAAAATAGTATTTGACACATATATCGCCTTATATCCTTTAACAAATATTGCACCTCCAGCGATTTAAAAATTGTCATGTTGTAGGCCATTTAAACAAAACTCCAATTAACTGTGTGTGTGTTTGTTGTCAGTTCAGCCTTTGACTGATCTTTATTACTAGGTAGATTCATAAAGCCAAGGAATAAGGGCAAATATTTCACTCAAGTTGAACTATTTTCAACTCATGCCGTTAATAAACTTTGTGCAATCCCACCTCTAGTAGCTAGCGTCTTTCTATTGATTTTGTCACTTGTGTAATTTTTCACCTGTGTTCTCTCTGTTTAAAGTCGTCCTGCTACTTTTTGTAATGTAATGTGTGTACAGTAAATATGTTAGATGTATATTTTGTGCAAAATGTATAATCTAAAATGAACAAAATGAATAACTGAGTGAATGAATTGACACTGGCTTAAATTAAAATAATTAATAAAAGGAAAACTGTTTAATCAATTTGCCCTTTCTCAGACCTACGCAGATGTAAACTATAAACACGAAACACATGGAAAATATATATGCTCACCGTCAGTCCTATTAAATTTAAACCAACAAATTGCCTGCCTGCACACCTACACTCACATTCTATTATTATCCTTGACCATTTCATCTTTTTTTTTCCCTCGGTGTCTTCAAAAGACAATAGAAGATCAATACTGGGTTTAGCATCTGTTGTATATGGGAGCGATAGTAGTTGTTGTGGTAAGTGGGAGAAGGTATCAAGACATTTATCAAGAGCATCTGCTGTGACTATCTCCTGCTTCTTTGGATGTGAACCTTGAAAGTGTGTGTTTGACCTGGTGTTTTGGGTTCATCCGAATTGTCTACATCACCATCAATCTGAATAACGACAAGCTTAAGGGATGGCTGACCCTGCAGTCTTAAAATAGCCCGTTCAGCTGAGTACAATCAGTTACTTTCAAAATAACAGCAAGGCAGCTCATTTGTGGAACTCAATAAGGAAGTTTGGCATGTCTGATTTCTTTTAAAGTCATGTTAAACTTCTTCAAGGATTATGATTTCTCCACATCTCTTCTGTCTGATGGCTTGACATGACAAGTTTTGGTAAGACTTCCAAGGCCTGTTATTATTTTCCATTTGTTTGTTTGTTTTTACCTACTGTACATACCAAATACTCCAGTCCAATCCAATAAGGCAATCATAGCCTTGTTTATGTGTGCTGTAAAGCACTTTGGAGCAATTGTGATGTATGTAAAGTGTTATATAAATACAGTTAATGCATAACTATTATTTCCATTACCCACCCAATACTCTATTTACCCCTCACCTTTATGTTTTTCTTCCATCCTCTTTCCTTCTCTCCTCCCATTCAAATAAGGAGTAATAAATTAGAAAGTAAATAAGAAATGTGTATTGTATGATTACTTGCTGAGGGTCTCCATTCTCGATGCAAATTATAACCAGCAGAAATCTTTATTCATGGGTCGTCATGGGTCTGCTCTTGTGTGCGAGTTGTCAATTATGTAAACACATTTTCAATTCTCTGGTTAAAAACTAAATCTCAAAGGAAAACCCTTACCCTTTACTCAGAATCTTTTTCTCACTTTCTCTCTGTACATCCGACTCCCTCTTTTTCCTTTCATAGTCTGTTTTTTCTCTGTCTGCTCTTCATTCCCCCAAATCTTATATTTAAACAGGAAAAAATGCCCACTTGCTCTAATACTTGTATCAGTCGCATCATTTGTTTTGAAAATGCAACATGGGTTGGGATGCACTGCACTCAAATAAAGCTACAGTACGTATTGGTAACACTTGAAGAATTTTTTTAACATTAGGGAAAAAGGTTGTGTCACTGAAGAAGCCTTAACACAAAAAAACATTTTGAATCAGTAAGCTGTCACTGTTTTACTCCTTTACATCATTGCAATTCCATAAATCATCTTGCAGCATTGTGGAAGATCCAGGCTCTTATGATTAAGAGTGTATTAACAATACTAAGGATTGTCTGTTTTTATGTTTTTCTGATGTTGCATGGGGCTATTTTTTATTTTGGGTTTAAAATAAAAATCCTCTTCCAAAAAAAAGCAATAATCAGCACAATTCATACAGTGTCACTCCCTTTTGTTAGCCTCTCCTGTTTGTGTGCATGTGTGTGTGTGGCCAACTCACCCCAGCTGGTCTGTCAGGTTCCACAGTATGTTGGGTGTGGGCATTAGTGGTGAACCGTCGTATAAAACCACAGAGGCTCCCACTGCCAGAGCAGACACCAGCCAGTTCCACATCATCCAGCCGGTCTAAAGGACAGCGCACACGCAGACAAAGATACAAGCACAGCGGTCAGCTTATCTGGTAAAAACACTGTTTTCTCATCAACATGGATAAATGGGTGGTAAAATGGAAAATCCTGCAGACTGTTAGTAATGTACCTGTGGTTCACATGATGGTGTTTCTCTTTTTACTACATGCTGAGCGACTGTTCACCCCCAACATGCATGTTGATGGTAATATTAGTGCTACAGAATTCCAATTAGTGGTGACACAATTAGTCAGTTAATCAATTGGTTGACTGACAGAAAATGTATCAACAACTCTGATAATCAATAAATCATTAAGGTAATTTATCAAGCACAAATGCCAAATATTCACTGGTTCCCTCTTCTGAAATGTGAGGATGTGCTACTTTTCTGTCATTTAATGTCATTGTAAATTTAATGCCACTTTACAGAATAAACTAGTTATCAATTAACTAACACCCCCAACATATGAATTTATAATGAAAATAATCAGTAGTTACAAAAGTAATTCCCAAAACTCTAAATAGAAGACGTACAGGTTGATTAAACCGATGTACCAAAGGTGCATACTTATTGTTCCGATGGGAGTAACTTAGTAAGCTTCAAACTTCCTTTCATGACAGAAACCATTTCAAAATTTGTCAAACACGCATAAAAACAGACCGCACAAAAAAGCTTTAATGCACATAAAATAATGTTCCTTAATGTTTATCATTAAAAGGAGCTAGGATCTTCTAGAAATAGCTAAAAAATTATGCACAGCTCTGACCTTCAGCACTCAATGCTGCTCGTTAGACAAGATCTGTTTGTGTATGTTTGTGTGTGTGTCTTTGTGACCAGGCTCATGATTAAAAAAATACCACACAATACCTAACATTCTACCTCCTGCTGCTAACTGTGATGAAACAATATGAGAGCAGTGGAAAGTTCCCCAGATCTTAAAACTCGTGGTACCGTGAGCATGTTATTTTTATTGTGAAAAGGTTGTGGACCTACTGTGGTGTAATAAATGATCACATCACTGCTGGTCATATTGCCATGGAGAATGTGCTCTTTCAAGTGTTGGATGAGCGTGCCCTACAGAGACAGAGACAAAGAAAGAGAGAGAGACATAATGACTTGTTTTAAGGTTTTTGTTAATACCTTCATTCATGACATTGACATTTGTTGAGTTTTACCTCTGTCTGAATTGTTACCTTTGTTGATAAAAAATAAAAACAGGCTGTAATTTAAATATTCTATCTTGAAATTATACCAATATACTTAAAAATATGTATAAACTCCATTATCAGCAAAATGCTTTTGACCAATACTACTACACACAGCACACACAAGCACTTATTTTGACAAAAAGGGCAATTTGTGTTAAGTGTGAATTCTCCCACAGTCGCCAACCCATCACAGTTGGATAGCTTATTATTGCTGGTGGTGTGTATGAACTGTATGACTGTGTGTTCTATTTTAGAGCCTATGTGTACGTTCCTATTCACATTAACAGGTGCTGTGTGTGTGTGTGTGTCTGTGTGTGTGTGTGTGTGTGTGTGTGCACGTGTGCATATAATCTTTGGCAGGCCTCAGCTGCCATAACTGTCCTTTGGTGCGTGCCATCTTGCTACTGACAGCATGTTAACAGAGCCGTAACAAAGCAGAAAGCACAACAGTGCCGGGGCTAATTGGTAGAGCCAGAGAGGACTGCCAGCGTCGCAATCCGAAATGTTTTTACCAGTGCATTACTGTCCAATTATCGGCAGTGTGGGGACAAGGAGGGGGCACAAAAGAAATACACAAAGAGGAAAACAATAGGTAAAAGAAATAAATGGGAGCTAGAGGAAAGAAGTAAAGGAAGGGAAAAAACATGGAGAGAGCCTGAAAAGGAATACTTGCTGGAGGGAGGGGGGCATGCACGTTAAAGATAGAAAAGCTAATGTGAAAGAAGGGCAGGAGGGTAAAAGCAAAGCAAGGAACAGAAACAACAATAAGTATGTGTGTGTCAGAGAGGGAGAACAACTGTTTCTTTTTAAATATGTGAACGCATTTTGAGTGTGTTTACCCATTTTGAATGTTGAGTGTTTCAGCCTTCAAAGTGCAGTGGTGCTTCTGAAATCACACATTCATCTGACACTCTCCCTCACTCAGATGTGGTGTGTTCAGGAGAAAGAAATGTCAATCCTGCATTCTCTTGAGAGCAGATAACCTTTTAATGATCTGCTGATGGAGGTTTGCTGCCATCTTGTGGTGAAACATGTAACATGTAAACCCAAATGACTGCCGTTTTTCTTACAGTAAAATAGAAATGTGATAGAATCTGGATATGTCATTAAATATACACATTTTTAAAGGATCATAAAACATCTCACTGCTCTTAATGTTCAGGTGTGTTTACCATACCTAGATCTCTTTGACAGTTGTATGAGAATGAGAGCTTGCAGACTTTATAATTTAGGATAACATATTCCTGATCAAACAGGAGAGCTACAGAAGAGCTACTAAATGAACCTTGTGTTAAAAAAAAATTAGCAACCTTTTTCAAGGCAAATAATTCACATTAAACCTCTAGGTCTTAAGCCAAAATGAATGAAAGATCCGTAGTCTTCTGAAAAAATGTATTTGACCATCTTTAACACCCTAACAACTGGGCACTATTATACTACTACTACTACAACTATTTGCTGATCAAAATTACAGTAAAACCTCAATGATTTATTAATTTTAACAAAAACTTGGTTTTAACTAACAATTAGACGCCTGTCACTTTTACTGGCCCGATGTGGATACATGTTTTGACAAATAAACGCAGGTCTTTTAGAAGCCTGGATATATAAAACCTCATAAAGTCCACCAGGTCCTACCCATTCCAGAAGTATAATTCATTCAAATTAACCACTATTAGCAGTCTCTCTGTGCTTGACGTTGGTCTAGATGGGCTGTCTCTCAGACCAAAATGAATGATTTGTAATTGATATGTTATCTGATAGCCAATGTTTTATACATGTAATGTTCATGCTTGTTGAAATAAACAGTTTAATAGTAGCCACCTTCTCATCTTTGCTGAACAAGAGTTTTGCGCAAAAGTAATAAAAGGCTCATTTAGACACCTGCCACAAATATAAGCAGACTGAGTTCAGTGACTGAAGCAAATAAAAGCCTGAGCTATTAACTGAGTTTTACGGTGTGTGATAAGATTGAAGGCTCCAGAACAGCTAACAAATAGACCTTGTGGCGAGATTGTATAGAATTTCGGTTTTACCAAAAAATTTGGTTGCTTTCTACTTTTCTTGTCTCCAGCATTATTCCAGCCTTTATGGGAGCATCACACTCTTTTCACATTCAGTATGCTTTCATATTAATGATGTGCACTGAATATCAAACTGTACATGTGGGCCAACCCAAGAGAGCTCTGCAAACAGATGCGACTAGCACGTGTTAATGGGTGTGTGTGTGTGTGTGTGTGTGTGTGTGTGTGTGTGTGTGTGTGTGTGTGTGTGTGAGATAGACAGCTGTGGTCTATCTAACTCTTGTGGAGCAGCAACAAAAGTGTCTCTTTGTTCTGACTTGTAAATGTGTTCCTTATTCCAAATTGTTTACATAATGTAAACAATTTGTAAAAATAGATTAAATTTCTATATATAAATTATATAGAAACTGATGATTAGAGAGGCTGCTGTCAGTCATTTTAAAGTTTCCATATAGGCAGTAATGTCACAGCAAATATTGTTCAATTTTTAGCTTCTGAAATAATTTAGATGCTCTGATGGAGCTCAGAACTGATTAGGAGGACGGCTGCTTTACCCCAAACAGTTTCACTGTATGAATGTGGACTGTGTGTGAGACCTTTTGGATGAGTAAAAGAACAGAAAACATGAATTAACATTAGAACCTGACCCATCCTGTCGGCATGTCGGGAGATTTTATAATCAATGAAGATACGCTGTTGAGCCTCTTGCGTAAATGTGCACAGTGCCTCTTTTACCATCGGAATAATGCACTCCTAAAATAACAAAAAAAAGTGAAAAGCTTCGCTATTAACTATTGTTTTTGGTCAATAATGCAATTGTTTTCTGATGATCATGGCCACACCTCATTTTAAGACCAACAGTCCCATGGGCGCGCAGATGCATTTGCTATTTAAACAACGTTGATGTTGGGTGTGAAAATGACAACCGCTCGGTTAAAAAGCATCAATGACACATTTTGTGCCGGGTGTAAGATGGGGCCCAGTGTGTTTCTTACCCCAGCTGAGTGTACCATACATTTAGGAGCTCCTGTGGTGCCAGAAGAGTACATGATGAACATAGGATGACTGAATGGAAGCTGCTCAAACTCCAGCTGAGGAAACTGGTCGCCCTCACCATGCCCAGATGCCAAGAAATCATCTAGAAATACACTGAGGAGAAAAAAAAAAGAGAAAAAGTTGTCAAAGACTAAAATAAAGAAAATACTTATACAATCTATGACAAAGACAGTAAGTATGTCTGAACTGCCCTCCATACAAAAAATATCTTTCAGTGTCTCAGTTGTAACACTTCAATTGCAAAGACACACACCTATTGGCGATCTTGGAGAGGTCAGTCTCATGTTTGGAGCGAGCGTAGGGAATCACCACTACTTTTTTCAGGTCAGGCAGACCTACAGAGAGAGAGAGAGAGAGAGAGAGAGAGAGAGACTGATGCTTTGTTTTTCTCTTCACACTTTAACCCTATGAAAGGCCATGTGGGTTCCCAGAGGAATCCTAGTGTTATTTCCTTGAACATGTAACAAATGTTTGTTCTTTGCAGATCCTACTGAAGATTTTTATAATGAGGACCTCAAAAATTCTTAGTAACTCTCTGGACATTCTTGTGATAAAAACTGTATTTGATACTACTATATCTATCTGGCATCTGTTATGCATTAAATCTTCTGACAGCTTAATTTTGAACACTTGTGAAAGACAGTAGAGCTACTTTATTCTACTTTCCTGGCCCTTAATGTCTCTATCGACATGTTAGCAGAAATTTGTTCTAAGTTTTAATTGCTGTTAAAAGACCAAAACATCTTCAACAAAAGAAAATTCAGCACAGGTTGACTGTTTCACTACATACTCCATACTGTCGTATGGTCAGACATATTATATGGGTGCCAACCTTTGACAACACTGGTCAGCTTTTCCATGTGGTCATGCGTTTTGCCGTTGTAAACCACAGCGGCAACAGAGAAGATCAGCTTTGGCTGGATTTGAGAAAACCTGTCAAGGACACCCTGAGACAAAAAAAAGAGACAGACGGTTATTTATAAACTAGGAAAATGAAAAGGAAGAACTAATAATTAGAGCTGCGGAAAACTCTCAAGCCTGCAAAAAACTCCACAGGAAATTAGATTTTTAAAAATGTATTAACCCACACAGCACACAGAAGTAAATCCAGAATGGTCATGTTTGATAGAAAGGAATTCTGAGATTCAATTAAAGTTTGAGGGAGAAGACTTGTAACCAAGAAGGTCCGCACTGGAGTGAGCAGACTGGAAAGGCACAGCAGAATAAAATCCATAATTTACTGCAAGAGCTTGCCCCCCAGTAATGTATCTCTTACATTATAACCTCCTTAAAGCATAAACTGGAAAAATAATAACTTCCTCCTGTGGGGGAGAAGATGTTTTTATTGTAAGTGCAGTTCTCTGATCTGCCAGACGGGGCACTAGCACACCAGAAAAAAGAAGCATAGACCAAATGACAAGAAGACCATTGAGCAGAGAGTTGCTATAGGATGAAGTTAATAACACTCACGCATACTCACACTCAATGTTTTGCCTGACAGACCTCATTTCCATTTTACTCTGTATGTAAATGTTTTTTTGCATATTTAAGTCTCTTTTGCCACAATCATGAAATGAGCTGTTGCCAGTGTGATGGAAATTTGATATTTTACTTTGTTTACTGTTTCACCCTGCATGCTTCATTAGTATTATTTTATTATGTTACATCTAGGTGAAGTCTTCCATGGGAAAGATGCTCGTTAAGAGAGTTTTTTCTTTTCTGACTGTCCTTGATAGGCCTTCATCTCAGGACAGTTGGTCCCTACTCCCTTCCTCACTTGCATAGCTGAGTAATATAAAGTCACCTGTTTCTTCACTGGCTCTTTGTCTTATACTCTACAGGCTGTTGGTGCACTCTGTTTGTATGTCTGACCCTTTGCAAAGAATAAAACCCTTAAAAGATGTCTGGATTGGACTCTTTATTTCAGTAGACTCACCAAAGGACATATTTCCATTTCACCAGATAAAATTTGCCACTCTGACGCTACATGTTTTAGCAGTGATAGGTGCTTTACGTCCCACAAAAAAAGACATATAAAAATTAAACTGTTGTCTAAAACATCAGTTTTAATAGGTTTGGGTTAGTTTATTTGTACTCAGACAATACATTTGAGATTAAGGTTGTTAAAGCTCCTCTGCACAGGAAGCTGTTGCTTATGTGATATACCAATATCCAATAAAGAACTACAAATCACACATACTGTATGTAAATAGAGAAATACAAGCCACGAACAGTATAGTACAGTCCTTACATTGACTCCAAAGTCAACAGATGTGGAGCTCCAAATGGCTCCGATGCTGGCTGCTGCTAACATGGCCTCCACTGCATGGATACCATTAGGTAGGTATCCTAAAAGGGGAGAGAAAAGGGAAAGAGAGAAAAAAGTAAATTTAAGTAGATGCATATGTGCATCATCAGCTAAATCACACTAGTACATTTACAGACATACTGCTACCGTATTTTATTATCAAAATGATCAACAGGACAGAATTGATTGTATTTCCATAAATTAGTTATGCAGGGTTGTTGCCCAGGCCACACATTAGGAACGGGACAGGAACCTGGACTACAGTGTATTCAGTATCTACAGAAATAAAGTATATCATAGTAAAAAAACAATCAGAAACATCAGGAATTATTCTGTTGTTTTAGATTTCCCCCCATCTCTCGGTTATGTGATATCTAGCATTAGTACAAGGAGAGCAGATTTGTTATGTAGTCTCTGTCTTATAACCGCAGAATACCACCCTGGAAGGTAGGTCTCCTCACTGAGAGAACAGCCAATCAAGACAAAGAGAGAGGGAGGAGAGAAAGAAAGATATTGAGCAAAAACAATCCGGATATAAGGAGGAGTGAGAAAAATGATAATGGAAAAGGGAAAGAGGGAGGGTGAGAGGAAAAGAAGTGATTAATACAAGCCAGGGTAGTGAGAATATTTCATTCTTAACAAGCAGAGCTGAGATCATAACGGCTGTGTTGCTGTGATTTATTCCTTGATCAATACAGGAAGTGTCGCCCAAGGACACTGCAAATCTTTTCACTGGAAAGACTCAGACAATCAGTGATAGAGAGACATATTGACAACCACACCATGGAAGATGAAGAAAACTGAATAGGGATGCACAATACTGAAGCACTTACCATTATCTAATAATCATTCATCGGTCATGTTAATATCAGCCAGTGGCACGTGCCAATAAAGACAATTTTCATCTCACTGCCATACTATCATGTCTCTGTACAGTGGATTTACTTACTGACGTCAATGCAGCCTTTCAGTCATGGCAAAAGTCAAACTAGGCTAAATCTGTTACATTCACATTCGATTAAGAAAAGTTTTATTTCAGCATAAAACAGAAAATAGTTCCCTATGGCTAAAATATGAATATGAAATTAAAAAAACAAAACAATGAATTGGCCAGGCTCAACACAGGAGTTGTCACGCTACCTTTGGTGGGTCTGTTTTGTTGATAACACCTATCTAATCTAAAATGATAAAAGCAATAATACAGCCGGTAGTTCCATCCAAGCAACCTGACCGGTCAAAGGCAAAATGGCAACCGTACTGTCACTTCATATGAATCATGGCTAATCAGGCTTTATTGGCTGCTACGCTAACTCCAACTGTAACCAGAAAGCTGATCCTGGCTGGATGACATCTCAGAGTGACAGATCACCATCCTGTTATGCTGGCTCTACATGCACTCTCATAAATTATTTTCCTCTTACATTGGACCTGGACGAATAGCGTCATGGATCATAATCTTACAACAACACCTTGCTCAATTGCCTCTGTGGCTACTATGAATCACTATCTTGCTATGCTGTAATGACACAGCGTACACCTGAGAGCAACACACTGCTGTTCCGATTATTCATGCGTCCTTCTGTAAAATGTTTAAGGTCTACGTGCATGTTGATAATGACTGAATGAAAGCGAACTTGCTCTTCAGGATTTTAAATGGTATTTACATCACTCTTCACATTAAAATGCACTAACAGAGTGCTGCTGGTCTAACATTTGGCTTTTGTTTTCTTATTCTAGCAATTTATGAAACAGATCTTAAGGACTCATAACATGCAGAATAAATGCCTTTGTTAGATTCATCCCATTTAATTTCAGGTTTTAAACCTGTGAGCTGAGCAGTAACTGGATATTAAGAAACAAGAATGGGACCTGTGGACTACTACTTTGAAATCATGTGTGACGTGAATCTTCCTGGACAACCTCTGTTAAAATGCCCCAGAGGAACATCTTAACACTTGTGGGAATCCTGAGAAAACTTATACCAAAAATTATACCAGGCAGTTTAAATTATGAGGAAATGAATAAGGTTGTTGTACAAAGGCTTTTTTTTTAAAAGGTGCCATGAGGAATTTTCTTGTAAGCAAACAAAGTTTGTTATTCAGTGTTGTTTTTATTCAGTGTTCACTCACTAAAAAGCATGGTGTTAATACTTGAGTGTCTTTTCTTCCTCTTGTGGATGGCATTGCTATGTTTTTCCACCATCACCTACAGTCGATCAATGAAAGAGGATGAATCCAACGACGGGGTGTAAGTGAGTCCATGTGCATCTTTGTGCGTGTGCATGATAAAAACAAAGCAGGGACTCGCGTAAAAACATTGCTCCACAGGGCTACTACAGCTCAAGGACTCCACAGGGTACCTTTAAGACGAATTTAAAGCCCAAATAAACAGCTGAAACAGATTATATCACTTAAAGAGGTCATATGCTTTTTGGCTTTTTCCCTCTCCTTTATTGAGTTATATACTTTTTTGTGCATGTAACAGGTTTGCAAAGTGAAAAAGCCCAAAGACCAGCCAAAACGGGCTCCCATCTCCCAACTGCTCTGAACTGCCTGAAAACAGCTTGTTTGTAGTCCAGCCGGTTCCCTTAGATCCCTGTTACGACATGTGGATGAAAGCGAAATGCACGTCACATAACGCTTGCCAAGCAGCTAGTCCGTCATGCCCTAAAAAACTCTGTTGGAAAAACACACTGAGCTGTAGCACACAGTGCCAAGACGTCTGCTTGCTGCCTCTCCTCTCCCTACCAAACACTAGCTACCGTCCAATGGACATAAAGTTGTTACTGTGATGTAGAGACAGAGCTCAGTTATAACTTAATGAATGAAATATACTTTTGTTACGGATTAATGACTCACCACTCTGAAAATCTTGCTCCAGTCCATGTTGCTAAGTTGGTAAGGGGAACATATACAGCTGAACCAAAGAAGTGTTTACTGGCTTCTCAGGACCCGCCCTACTCTGCTTCTGATTGGCTAGTAGTCCTTAGCTAGGAACTGCACATGTGCAACTCCCAACAAAGATCTTGTAGAGGCAAGATGCATCACTCCACAGCTAAAATGAAGCCTTCACACACAGGGTGAAAAGAGGAGCTGCAACAATGTGCAGAATGACAAAAAATATGGTGTTTTTGAAAATGAAACCATGTAAACATGTTCCAGTAGAACCCCTAAATAAGATTTTGAACCTGAAAATGAGCGTAATATGACCACTTTAAAAGGGGAAATTCTGTGGAAATCAAGTAGTTGGTTTGGCAAGATCAAAGATGTTTTCCAAATGCTACTGAATTTTGCTTATTTGTCATCCTCAGCTTACATCAAAGCATGTAAAAGCAAAGTTGATTAATACTAAAAAGGAAAATAATGTGTGGCCCTGTGATGGACTGGCGACCTGTCCAGGGTGTACCCCGCCTTTCGCCCAATGTCAGCTGGGATAGGCTCCA
>JAPMOB010251486.1:0-18563 GCA_029875015.1 Lepomis gibbosus
GGGTAAGACTCCTCTCATAAGTTTAGGGTCAGAGAGACAGCAGAGCCCGCACTGTGCGTCGACGAACAAAAAAAAAAAAGATGGGTGAACAAGAGCAAGGTCGAAGAAAGAAAAACTACTTTCGCCGTAACTCATGCTTTAAAACCTTGAAACAAGCCCTGCCCCTCTGTGGTTTTGATTTCAACACAGACCCGGCAGGCCGCAGGACAACTGCCAGCTGATTTGCAACGGTAAGACAACCCATTCTTCATAGGTGAAATAAGATCACAGGATTCTTTCAATAAGCATGGCATGTATTGTTCGGTGTGCACATCACACTGTTAAAGTTTGCATTTTCCTCAGCACAGCAAGATTATCAGAGATAAATCTAAGCACAATGCCAGTATCCTGCTATTGTCCTAACAGTTGGTACATTTCATCATAAATACCTTGGAACGCTTTGGTTGAAACAACATGTGCATTTGGCTTTTTTTTTTTCTTCATGTTTCTGACATTTTTTTATCTACGCATTTGAGGGCACTTCTAACATTCTGTTCATCCAGTGAGAGGACCTTTATCCGTTAATACTCCTCTTAGTTCCAGACTAGCAAACTATGTTCAGAAATCAGTAGGCCACCCGCTGCAGGGAGAAAGTCTCTCAGGTCATTCTTCTGACAAGGCTGTTGGCTCTAGTTGACAACATACGAGACAGCAATCAAACAAAATACGTGGGGGAAGATTGGGTTATTAATATTAAGTCTGTGGAGTCCTCTGACACTAAAATAGCGTTGTGTGTGCGTCCGAGTGTCTCTATTCGCCATTTGTGTTTCAGTGCGTGTCCCTTCGCGCCGGGGCTCCTCAGTTTGTGTCCATGTGGTCATCGGCTGCTTCCGGGGCTCCTCCCATCGAGGCCGAAGGCTGAGGTTTGGAGGGGGCTTCCTCGTCTCTGCGCTGATAGAACAGCACGTAGGCTGCTTTAGTCTGCGAGGGAGGACACAGATAGGATTACACTATACAAACAGGGACACTCGACACCAACGGTGGAAAACCGAGAAGGCTGACGGCTCGTCTGCATCAAACATCGGTCAATGGATATAACAAATAAATAAAACCAACGACAGGATACAGAGATTCATGACCATTAAAGAGTCAAAACTCACCACAATCTGGTCCTCTGTGGCAGAGGAGACACTGCTGTCATCAAAGTAATACCACTTTCCATCCACTTTATTCTTGCCATAAGCTGTATCTGTTAGAGGGAAAGCAGTGTTACCTAAAAGCTATCCAGGCCGTTGGTTTACCCAGGAAGAGATAATAATCTTATCCAACCAGTTCACCACAAATACAAAAACATAGAGAACATAGATGGGATGTTTCCTATTGCAATGTAACTGATTAGTGTCCACGGAGACAAAGTGGCCGTTCAGCAGGCCATCTGTTGACACAATACTGTGTGCATGTTTAAAGACTAAACAAACTGTGTCGGCAAAAGAGCTACAGAGTGGATTCATTATCAGCAAAAAAACAACTATTACCAGCTATTTATGGCATGTTTATATGGAGTGATATTTGCCTTTGCTTTCCCAGTGTTGTTTAAGAGACATAGAAAGGAAGAAAAAACAAACCACAACTTACAGTGACCTCCTCCCATTCCTCCATAGTGGTTTGACACGGCAACAAGGTCATATACGTAGGGGCCGGCCTTAGGGTCGCACACAAACTCAGACATGTTCAGATCCCTGACAAAGAAAATATCATCAGTCGTTGGGGGGAAAAAAACGGCATTTCCACCAAACTGAAATTGAATTAATAAACTCACAACATCCAAGAAATAAAAACTTGTCGGACTTGATGTAAAACACAGCATATGGGCCTACCATATGTTTAAGCCAACCTTATTAAGCATGAGTCAGCGTTTTTTAAAACAGTTTTCTCTGTTGCTTGGTTTCTAGTGGATAAAGTTCCTCCACAGAGGTGAATGTGTGTTGCACACACAGTGCCAAGAGTGAGACAGAGAGCTGTTGGGCCACATAACACTGAGGCAACTTCTCCATTTCAAAAACACAGGAAACGTTGTACTGTGGTAACTGGGGAAAAAAGATATGGACCTGTACAGGGTGGTAAGTAGGGCTGGGCAATAAAACAATAATTATCGCAATATAATAAATATATCGCCAATGAAGGTTTGATTTAATTCATTTAAATCACAAACTAATTAACACTTAATTTTTCCATTAAGATATTTATTTTGTTGAGAAAAAAGGACTTTACTTATCTACTTTTTTTAAAAAGATTTTATCATAATTTGCTTTGAATGTTTGACCTTAGATTTGTGAAGTGATCCACTGTTTGGCACGTTCTGACCATAAAGAAAGGAGAAAAAAATCAGCCTTTAAACTTCAAAGAAATAAAGATTTGATTATCGTCATAATGGAAAGGCTATGTTTGGTGTTGTGGTCAGTTCTCTGACACAATTCAATTCTTGACTCAAGTCAATTTCTTGAAAGTATAAAGGATTTCTTCAGGTTATGGGGAGTTTCAGACTACAGCTCCCTCTAGTGTAAATGCTCCACTGATGCTGCATTGTTTCTCACTTCCTTTAGCACAAGCTTCAAATCAACACGCCTCTTAAAACTGAGCTAAACAGAGGAAAAAATGAATGATTACAACTTTGCAGTGAGTAACACTTGGTGACGCTGCTTATCTAAAGCAATGCATAACTCTCAGACACATTTAGAAATTCACTGTTTAGGTCTCTAGATGCTAAATATTTTACTATATTAACGTATCAAAACATGAAATTTCAGTAATCTGGTATTGTCATAATAATGCAAATGCAATCTAAAAAGTAAATCAATTGTCCACCTTCACAGGTGTTATTAATTATTTTACTTTGTTAGACCTCTTTCTGGGTCACTGGAACTACTAAACAGACAACAGCGCTTTTTCTCTGGAAAACCTTTAGCAGAAACATCAGACTGATAACGTGCTGCCTGCATACCTGATGGGAAAGTCCACCACTGTGTCCAGCTTGTCCCTCCAACACCGGTTGTAGGAGAAACGCTTTAGATGAACTACCAGAATGCGAGGCAGCGACCACAAGTCAAATTTCTTTGTGGCCTGTTGGTGTTTCTTACATGTTGGACAATACCTGCATACAAAAGATCATATTCATATGAAAAAGACAGTGAAAAAAGCGGAGGTTTGACACTGAATTAATCTGTCGCTGTGAACCCTTACCACGGATCATGTTCTCCAAGCGTCTCCATGGTTGTGAAGAGCTCGATGCATTCTCTCAGAACCACAGTGGCTTTCTTTTTTTGGGGCTGCAGCATGCTCTCGTGCTTCTCATAGGCCTAAACACAATATTTACACAAATATAAACAGACTGTTTGCATATCCTGTCACAGGATTGTCTGGTGCATGTTAAACCCACTGACCTCTGCTTCCTGTTCATCATAACACAGTTTCTTCAACTCTGCATCCCAGTCGATCGCCACTGTGGAATGCGCTGCAGAGAAGAGGTGTGTCAACACAAAAAAATTATCTTTTATAATCTTTATTTATAGAGCACTTTTCAAAACATGCTACATACAAACTGTTTTAACAAGTGCAAAGGCAATAAAACACAAAACAAATTCACAATAAAAACAAGAAAACACAAGACTAAAATACTAAAATGTTAAAAGTAAAAATAAAATGTATATAAAATAAAAACAAAAATAAAGTGGCTGTGGACAAAAACTATCAATGCACTTGGGATTTTAAAAGATTTCCACTGACGATTGAGTTTGAGGACATTTCCATCGCAGGGCAGCGGGCTGATGTTGGCAGTTCCGTAAGAGTTGACTATGCTGAAAGTGAAGAGCTTGGCTGGCGTCGAGCACGGCTTGGCTGCGTCTCCTTTAGACCCATTTTCCAAGTCAGAGGTCTCCTCTTCGTCCTCTTCGGACTGGCCATTCTCTGGCTCTGGACTCACCTGGTGTTCCATGGCCTCCTCCTCACCTGAACAGACAACGATCATCACTTTTGAGTTGTTGTCTTTGCATGGCTGCATTTTAAAGTCTAAAGAAATATTCTGATGAGTAACAGCTCTCTGATCAATGTTTCCTTTACATTCTTCTAATTCTGGTGATAGATACTGTTAGCTGCTTACCATCATATAGCCCATTAGTTTCATTGCAGGTCCCTGAATGGTTGCTGCCGTTACTGGAGCTGGCACTGCAGGAGGCCCCGTCTGACAGGGGACTGCCACAGCCACCCAGGCTGGCATTGAGATTAGACGATGTGGAACATTCAGGAGCCTGGCTGCAGCTGGCAACGGTTGCTGAGGCTGAGGCCGAAGCCCTGCTTTCACTATTTGGGCTCTGGGATTGTTTTACATAGCGTCTGAAACAGAGAACAGAGGAGAATGGTTAAACAGCAAATACACTCACTTTTTATTATCGGTGGATTCAGTTACAACTCCTGCTACTAGATTCATTTACATTTGATTCTACATTCCCTTTCTTAAAATTCTCTTCACTCGGATTAGCAGTTTCCTTCCTAGCTGTTCGCACAATAGGTTCTTACCCAATCCTCTCTAGGATCTTGTCATAAAGAACGTCTGCTATGAGGTTGTGTTTGGGCACGGTGATGAGTAAAGGCTGGCCAAACAACATAGTGTTTGTGGAGCTTCCAGCATGCTTGGAGTGGCGCTCCCTGAAATATACAGGCAGGTTCATCCTCTCACTGTCCTCTTCCTGTACCTCGTACCTGCAAAGAGCAACAACACAAACACACATATTATAGACACCTAGGATTCCACAGCAGCTAACTTAAGACATGTCATCTTTTAGACATCAACAAGACATACACAAAGATGTCATCTTTTTCCATGATTTGGTTGAGTCCATCATCCCGTCTATAGATTTTGTGGAACCTGTGATTGTAAACGTCAGCCACCACCATCTAGAAAAACAGAGATTTGCAAAGTGAGCTCATACTATTTCTATTTCAACCAAAGAAGATGTAATGCTGGTAGGATAAAGAAAATGTTTTATATTAGTCCATTGGTGTAAAAGGTTAAAGTTCTTACATGTTCCGGAGGGATTGCACAGAGTTTGGACAAGGCGCTGCACAGGTCTGTCACTGTTCCCAGTTTGGGGACCACCACTCGATACTGTAAGACAAAAAAAGTTATACAATAACTACAAACTAAAATCTTAGTATAAGCCGGTATTAACTAGTATTAGTTTACTTGTTCAAGTCTAGAGCAATTCCGCCTCACCTGTGTGGGTCTAGACTGAGGGTCTGATCGCACCAGGAAAACCTCCATAGTACGGTCCTTCTTCATGGGCAGAGGCAGTGTGAGGTAGCAGAATGGGTCAAAGGTTACAGACACCTTGGAGCACTCAGGGCACACCAAAGTGGATTTGAAGAGGCCGTGGAAAATATCAACGATAATAGAGTCGTTGCGCAAGCGGTGGTTCGTCCAGGCTTCCTTGGCAACAATCTGTAATTCCACAACCAATACAGAAGAACTTGCATTAGTTTAAAAGTTTTAAAACCTGAGAAAAATTGCAACTTGATATTGTAGAGTAATACTTTGAAGTCTTCTGTTGCTATAAAACAGATCAAAGCAGTGTGCAGCTTCAAAACAAATGTGTAGCTTTCATAGACTAGCAGTCCCTGCAGCTCAGCTTTGAAATTTAAAGCGGATTTCAGTTACATCAAAACACAACAAACCCAAGAGTGTTGTGAATGTAGATTTTTAAGCATCATCATATTCCTACATCAGGCTGAGCCTTTAAACTTATAAATAAATGGACAAAAAGTCCACAGTTTGAAAACCAGTAGCATCACACTATTTCCATATATGAGCTATACCTCGTCTGGTCGGCCCTCTGCATCCCTCAGGGCCAGATAAGGCTTCTTCTTGACACGGTTCAGGTCTTCATGGAGCCCGTCCAGTAGGAAGGCCAACAGCTCCTGCGAGTCCTGCTGCTGGTAGCCTGAAAACTGGGGGGCAAAGCGTCCAACCTGTGTCTGGACACAAAAGGATAGATTTTAACTCTGTCTGAAGCTTGCAGATCGTATCTGGATAGTCTGTACACATTCACTTCAGATGAAGTTGTCTGATGAGACTCACTTTGAAGGTACGTGGGGCCACGTAGCTGCTTCGGCTCAGCCACATCTGCTTCACAAGATCTGCATAGGCCTCAGCAATCTCGCCCCTCATTCCCAGGGGATTCTCTCGATTAATTTCTACCTCATACTCGTCATTGGAGAAGTACTCTGTGAGTGGGGATGCATTGCTCAGGCACTGGAAGAGGAGGAATAAAAAGTGGATTATGTAAACATAACACCCAAAGACATGGCAACTTCTGTGAATGGAAGCTGTAATGTACGATTGGTTTGCTTTGTTTTACCTGTAGGGCAGAGTTCATGAAGCACGTGTTGCCCAAATTGCTGAGACCACATAGGCCAGGCTGCGACTGTGACTCTCTGTAGTTGTAGGAGGAGCTGTATGAATTGTAGCCCCCCAATCTGCTGGAAGAGCAGACTTGTTACTGTCAGTATCCAACAGACACGGTGATGTAATGAAGCCAGTGCTTCAGTTATATGTCACCAAGAGCACATGTTAACCAGCAATCATGCAGACCTCTGTTAATTGTCAACAAGTAATACTGACTAGATAGGCTATCAGCAACACACTCTTGTTCTTGTTTAGTAAACTGCCACACTTATCCATGCAAATTCTGAACAAATACAGTATCTCTCAAAAGTGAGTGCACAGCTCCCATTTTTTGTAAATATTTGATTATATATTTTTATGGTACAACACTGAAGAAATGATACTTTGCTACAATTTAAAGTAGTGAGTGTACAGCTTGTATGACAGTATAAATCTGCTGTCCCCTCAAAATAACAAATCACGCAGACTTTTTTTTTATAAAAATGAATGATCAGAAATATAAGAAGCTACAGTAGTACAAACCAAACATAGTGAAAGGAACAAAAAACAGCAGGACTTACTAAAGCAAATGCTGTTTTCAACCACACAGCATCACAACAACATCCAACATTGAAGAACATTTCACTGCAAATATGCCTTCTCAACTAGTTAAAGTAAGCCGACTTACAGTTAACCTCCCAAGTTGTAGAAAAAAAATCTGATTTAGGACCATTTTTGGAATGCTGTCATTCTACGGTCGAATCTGGACACATTTAGATCCAGGTCTTTGTTGTTGTTTTTAAACAAAGACAGTTTATTCAGTCCTTCAGTCAAGGAAATATCTTTATGTACTTACATGCTTATGTACTTATGTACTTAAGGTCTAAACCACTGGCAACAAAAGTGAGTACACCCCTAAGTGAAAGGGCCCAAATTCTCATGATGACACGAGCCCTGGTCAGTTAATGTTAAACAAGAGATTTGTTTTATGCCTTATTAAATGGCTATGACATGAAAATTCAGTCTGTCAGTCTTACTCTGCAATTACATTGCCAAAACGCTAGGTGGTGGTGGACTTCTTCTTCTTCTTTGTTGATGTAGGCTACTACAAACAATGGTGGAACGCTTTTTGAATAGAGTACAGCCATTTCACCAAGTCAGTAATGAATTTGATGTCAGGTGTCATTTCTGCAGTTACATCTTATTTCCCTTTAAATGTAATGTCCTGACCTTTAACACACCAGTGGTATGACAAACCTCATGCTCAGCTTAGATGTGAGCACATACCTTTCTCTATATTTTCTATTATGTCAAAGAACACTGTACAAACTCTTAAAAGTAATTCTTCACACTGACTAATTTGACGATGATGTTTTGTTCTAAAAAAAATGCACATTTTCCCAACAACTTCACCAAAGTCGCCGCCGCCTCCAAGCAAAAGTACTTCTTAAAGGATGCGTCGATTAAATAATTTGTAAAAGCTTCAAGTACTAAAATTATTGTGTCGATGAAGACGTAGGTTGCAGTGAACTTCATAAAAGACGCCATACAGCCTTTCCAGTAAGAACTGTAATGGATGTTGCCCGAGTGCCGCTACAGCTTGTTTCACTACGTGTTCTCACCATTCAATATGATTAAAACTATGCTGATGCAGCAACTTAGTGTATCTATGCATGTACAGGTGCATCTTAGAAAATAAGAATACCATATATATTGATTTCCATTAACTGTAAGCCATAATCATCAAGATTAAAACAACAAAAGGCCTGAAATGATTCCCTTTATATGTTAGGAATCAAGAATATATGAAAGTTTAACTTTTGACTTAAATTACGGGAAAAATAAATTTTTTCACAATATTCTAATTTTTTGAGATGCAGCAGTATTTGATACCAGTCAGCTTTCAAATGGGTGTTGACATCAACTGCTTTCATGGGTCACACGGTGTGCATTTGAAAGCAAACAAAACACATAAAAGGGTAAAACACATTTACAATGGAACAACTGGCAAACATTACAACAATGAAAAGCACAAGTAGTATATGATAAGAACTAATGATATTATGGGCAGAGGTAAAGCAGTTTTTCTTAAGTGTGTAACAGATAAGGAATTCTATGTTCTTTTATCTGTTTTTTTCAACAAAGATATGCTCTGATAAAGGCATGTAGCGACTGAACCATTAGATTGATGTACTGATTCAATAAATGTCTTAAAAACAGTTCCACACTGTTCCATGGCACATAATGCATACAGTAAATGTCCAGTAGAGGTAAAGGACGGTATGTTCTGCATGAGGGAAAACAGTGAAGGGGGAATAAATAAATAACTCTTGCCTGTTGCCAGAGGAGGTGCTGTTGTTAAGTGTGTAGCCAGGGCTACAGCTGCTGTCTCCATTGGTTACTGTTGAGGAGATACTGGCTGTTGAGTTGGAGGAGAGTTTTGGGGAGGTAGTGAAATTCCTAGATGGGGTTGTACTAGATCTGGTGAGCGAGAGCAAAACCATGTTTTAGAGAAACCCATTTGTAAAAACAAAAACAACAAAAATCTACGCAAACTTTCAATTTTGTATTAACTTTGAAATATATAGATTTTCCTGAATGACAAAATCAATAAGGTATTTGTTTACTTTGGATGAGAGGCATGTCTGGGCCATGTGCCGTCCTCATTTTTCCGCTCAATCACAAGCACCTGTGGGAAAAACAAGCTGGATGAAAGTCACGCTAGCACAACTGACCTTCATGTCAGAGCTATCAAGTCTCAGGCTTAAATTTAACATTATGCATGTGCCAAGTTTTTGCAAGCTTCAGCAACTGCAGGTAAGTCTATCAACTGCACTTACTTTAGCCTGTAACACCTGTACAGTTTGATGTAATTCAATACAATGGCATAGAGTTGTAAAACTTTGAAAGATCATCATTAGATGATAAGGTCACAGTGATATCAGCCTAACTAGTAACATTTGAGGCCACAGTTTGTGGTGTTAGTGTACTAGATTGTGTTAGATACTAAAATGTCATTCATTGTCCTACACCTAGTCCAGACCCCATTTATGTAAAGGGAACACAAAATATTTGTAACACTTTATATTACCCTTGCAATCCAACACCACTCTAAAACCATAACCTGACCTCTCTCACAGTCCCAACTAGAATTATACATTATAACTAGAGCCTGATCATTTTACCATTGTGCAGATGTTATCAGAAATGAGCTAATAGCAGATAAATCGGTATCTGCATTTATAACATTTACATTTATTCATTTAGCTGACAAACCGACTTGTCAGCTAAAGGTCACACGCCTCCGGAGCAATTAGGGGTTCAGTGTCTTACTCAGGGACGCAATGGTGGATGGGTCACAGTGGGGGATTGAACCCCGGTCTCTCACATGAGAGGCAGGCATCTTATCCATTGCGCCATCACCACCCCAAATGTTAAACAAAGGAGAGTTGGGTCACTCATGTCATGAGCGCACTCTCTGGTGGGCAACTCCCCTCTTAACAACACTGTCACAAATATGCCACAAAGCAAAGCAATCACATGACTGGAGTCTCCCAGAGCATGCAGAACTAACAACGGAAAGACAACTTCTCCTGTCCTGAAAACATTCATGATCATTCTTGTAAATCTTCCCATATTTCACTGCCCTCTCTCCTTTTCCTCCCAGGTTCACAAAAGTATGTTTAATGTTGTTGTAGAGTGGCAGAGGTTACATTGTTGACAAACTTTATTGAAGATTTATTTCTGTGGCAGTTCTAGCAACCTATAATTTCTCCCTAGTTCATCACTTTTTATTCTCTAATATCGGTTGCAGCAGCTAATGCTGCCAATTGCTACATTAGATACCTGACAAAGCTAGCTAATGCCATGTTTATCAGTAGAAGAGCCCTAACTTAGCCAAATGAGCAGCTAAATTATAATGTTTAATGTGTTCTAAACATATCTGCGAGTCAAACAAATATCTAACACGGTTACCAAACAAAGTTATCTAGCTCCTCTTTCAAATGTACAACATTAGTGTGAAATCTCAAAGTTGTTTGCCCTTGTTGTAGACAGTCATGTAGTATTAGATACATTCAACTGCAGCGTTTCCACTAGGTCTCTGTATCATACATGGTGGTTGAAAAAGGGTTTCTCATAGCTTGATTTGGATCAAATTAAAAGAGTGCTGGTAAATGTTATGTTACCTTAGTGAGTTCTCCTAACATAACAAACATGGAAAAAAAGAATATATCAGATTTTAAAATCCTCAAATACCGAAATTGTCGGTCGAGTGTTAATTATAACCTTCACTATAATATGTGTCAGACACACACATCATTTAATAAAATGAACTTATTGCAGGGCTAGTGTGTTATATTGGACTAGACTATCAGATGTTCCTGCTATTTTGTACAATTCCTGTAAATGAATTATACATCTACAATGAGTATCAACATGTTACTGAGCTGTGCTGTTTTCAAAAGGATAGCGAAGAGAATCTCTCAGTGATCTGAAGGTTGTTTGAATAACATAGCTCTACGCTACCTGTCCCTGGAAGAGACCAGCGTCCTGTACAGTGCTGTCAGGCTTGTTAAGCTGCTCATAGGTGTTGCTCATGTATTTGTTCCAGAGCCGCGTCTCCTTCTCTGATGGGATGTTGAACAGCTTCCTCATCTCCTTCTCTATAGTATCTGGAAAGAAGGGATTTGCAAGACTTGCTTATTATCTTTCCTGCTTTTTTTTTTACTCATTTAATGTGATACCCACATAGACACTCACCTATAGTATCAGCTTTACTGAAATGACGTGTGACCACATTGTCCATGTTGTCATTCTCACACAAGTTCAGCTCCAGCAAATAGACCTCCACCTTACAGTGCTTAACAAACATGCCATGTTCAACAACCTAGAGAAGAAAGACATTTACGAGCTTAATCAATAAGCTAATGTTCAAATAATAAAAAAAAAAACATCTTTAGTAAAATTACCTTTCTGACGATGGGTCTCTGGCAATCAAGGCAGCCATACCAGCTGACAAGCTTGTTCCATGCCTCATTGGGTACAAGGACATAGTCCAGCTCATCGATAAGGTGCTCTTTCAGGGCCTGAGTCTCCTGGTCTTTAAGGAAAGTAAACAAAATCATGACTACAGGCTGAGAAAAAAAACAGCGAGATTTGTGCTGGTCCCAACAGCAATCTAAAGTAACACCATAAGATGTTTCTGACAGTTTTACCTGAGAACAGACCGGAATTATCAATTGGTCCTGGATAGAGGCTACGTTCTCCAACATTGTACATGTCCCAGCTGTCAAATCCCACATACTTCTTCCATTGTTTGAACCACCGGCTGTCTATCAGATACCTAAAACAAATTGGATGGTAATAGTTAATGTCAAATATGTCACCCTTTGAAAAACACATTTAGATAATTTCACCTAAACCTTTGAGGCTTATACTTTATAAAAGCATTGTATGGCCACCTGATATGTTTAGGGTATCAAGCAAGAAAAGGGTCAGGAGACGATACAAGGGGTTTGTGGAGACACTGCACTCAGCCTTATGCCAACCCAGAACATTATGCAACACCGAACTGCCTTAGCGTTTGCAGATATAGCTACAGCAAGCTAGTTTGACTTAATCTCATCCCCAGCGAGAATCTCCTTAAGGTAATAGGCTTGTTGGCAAGTATTAACAAAGTAAGACGTTGAGTCAGGAAACTCTGTTTTGTGGGACCACTGTCAGGATAGAATAGCCTTTAGATAGGAGGTCAATGTTAGGGGTGTGATGTTTACCCTTTAACCCGAGGTTACTTCCCCATTCTATGCAAAAGCTTATTTTAAAAAATAATCATACATCTCAGCTTTAACACCATGGGATGGCGGTTCATTTAAACTACAGTATCACGAAACAGTACCTATCTAATTTCAATAACTAAGTTGTATGAACATGTTTGAGTGGCTAGGAAGTTAGCTTGATAACATAATACATGTGCTCTTCCCTTGGTACCCATTTCTGTCAACAAAGACAGCAATAGGAAGTAACGTTATTGCTTATATGGCATTTCTCTGTTGTAATATTTAACATTAACTGCTGAGGTGAAGCCTCTTTAATACGCCTGGTTTTACTATGCCCAGGCCTGGATGGTCTTCATGATCTGAAACAATGTTGGCTAACACAGGTAGCAAGCCGGTTCAAAACCCAAGTCAGATAATTTTAGCTAACATGTCACAATAAGCAGGTGACGACGTTGCATCATATTCCTGTCGGCGGACACATTTCCTGATCACTACTTATTGAGCAACGAGCCGGTGCGACACCAAAATGTGTGACCTGTCAGATTCTGTGACCCCAATGGGAAGTTAAGCGCCAGAGGCTTTGTTGACGATGTGAAGCGGTTGTAGCTTGGTTGGGTTTAGGCACCAAAAGTACTTGGTTCAGTTTAGCCACCAAAGTACTTGGTTATGGTTAGGAAAACATCCTCGTTTGGGTGTAGTCACAGAATCTGATAGGTCACAGATTTTGGTGTTACACCGGTCTGACTGGCAGGGGAACCCACCATCTGAATTCAGGGCCTGTCCTACCAGCCGACTGCAGCCAACGTCACCTAACTTGTCACAAAACATGCGTTAACGTTTAACTACTGTACAAATTAGTCACTTAGCTAGCCATGTCAGTTGGGCAGTTATCGACCAACGTTAACAGATGTTACTACAGGCACCACTCTTAAGATAAATTGTAAAGTCAGGCTGGCTAGCAGCTAGCATGCTAACTTGTTAAACATTAGCTGGCCAAAATATCGGTAGCACAGCAGCTTTCGATTTCAGTTGCAATCATCAGCGTCTTTAGCTTGCTAGCTTTAGCATGCTAGCATTTCCTGTTTCTCGCTAGCTAATGTTAGCTTGCTAACGCTAGCTGAAACACCAGGAGAACGCTGCCGATTCTTACCATTCGTCACCCTTTCTTAGAGTTGTTTTCAAAAGCGACCCAATAGTCTGTTTTTGACTTTCGGTTGAAGGGGTTGGCATCTGTGCGGCTACCGGCTCCGAGTCAGAGTCTGCCGCGCCACCCGACTCGGGTCCGCCTCCCTCGGCCATCATGCAGCGAGTATGCCGGTATCGTGAACGCGCGGATGGAAGAGCCGCACTGGAGCGAGCATGGGAGCGCTGCTCATGGGAAGAGTTCTTCCTCTATGGTCAGCACACAGACGAGGAGACCTGCCGGAACGCTCCAGCATGACTGCTCTGCCATCACCACAACCAGACCAGGCAGTCACAGAACAACCAGATGGCAAAGTGTCCCAGGTCAACAGTGCACAAAAAGGGCTACTTTACAAAAACATCCGTGTAGCGTTGTGGCCTCACAGCCTTGACATGAGCTGACCTTTGCAAAGTGTGACTGCTGACAAATAGTGGTCTAATTGCTCTTAATGGTTAAGTGTTGGGGGTGCATTGCAATAAATGAAACCGGATATGTAGTCAAAACAGGGTTTATGCTGTACAAAACACAGGGAAGTTACATGAATCAGTCTACATACTTCAAAAACCCAATATTTCAATCACACAAACATAACTCAAACATAAGCAGCTGACACAGAACAGTTGATCTATCTATGATCTAACAAAATGGGTTTGACCATTTAGGAGTGTTAAAGTATAAAGAATTAAATAAACATCATTCAGACCTGTAAAATGGTATTGTGTCGTAATTTTTTAAAACATGATATATATGAAGACTGAAACAGCTAGTATAAGCTGCTTATGAAAGAAGAAAAAAAGAAGCACTACTAGGTAGTTTACATTCTATTACCTACTGGCATTAAGATAATAGTTGCAAGCTAATAATGCAAGTTAATAATGCATTTTACTAAGCAAAAAGCCACTTAATGTCTCCCAAACAGCTCACCCAGGTGAAATAATAAAAAGCAATGCTTTCTAATATCTATGAGACAGCAGCAGAACCAGTGTATTTTAAGTCCTTTTCAGATATTTTATCTGGATAGGAATGGTAAGGTAATACATGTGAGAAGACAAGAACCACACATAAGTGAATGTAAACTTTGCATAACATGATTAATATGATTTGTCCCATCTCTGCGGTTCTAACCATAAAAAACAAATCCCTGCAATGATCAAAATTCCAAGTGAAGGCTCCAAATAGAAGTGGCCGGGCCATCAGAAGATACCACTTGGCAGCTCCTTGCTGAACATGCCATCAAAGTCCAGCTCTCTGCTCATCAGATCCTCCTCTACACTCTCCAGCGCCCACTGATGGTCAGTCAGCTCCAGTGCCTCCCACTCAGCCTGAAATCAAGGATGGACAGCATATTAACAAGAGCAAAGGCAGACCTCATTAATAAATTATGCTTAAACTACATAATATACCTTGAAAGCTTTATTTGTATCTGCTGGCATGGCCATGGCGGCACCACTCATCTGCTCCTGCATGATCCTTGACTGGTCTGCACCTGTGACGATTGAAAAAATAATTATCTGAATGGAAAGCTGTTTCACCATTTATAAGGAATTAAGAAATTCACCAAACGACAGGCTTTACTTAGACAATAAGGCTTCATCGATTTGTAAATATTACTGACTAGGATTAATTTGTGGCTGAAACACCTATCAGATTGTTTGTAATGAAATGATATAGTTTTCATATTCCTATTCATAGCATGAAAATAGCTTTGTTAACATTAAGAGCTAAAGTTCAATAAAACAATATGATTAAGAGTGAATAAAATAAATACTTGTAGCATGACAGGGTTGCTGTGACTGTTGAACTTTCTGGGAATCGGCAAATGTCGATAAACCATTTTCATTTTATCATCACACTCTACGACCTAGCCCAACAAAACACTCAAAATGATCTTAAAATGAGCTAAACGTACCATTATCTTGGCCTAGAATTAATGAGTACATGCTTCGTAGTCCAAACACATTCAGGAAATACCATGAGGCTGAGCTCACCCTGGATCAGAAACGCACACACAAACAAACAGAACAAATGACAAGAAGGTCACACACTGGCTTAAGCATTTTGAGATGAATACAGAATTGCTACTGCAGTTTATTTCTGCAGATCTTGATTTATTAGTTTACCAGGAAGCATCCAGTGACAGCAGCTCTATTCCTTGCTGCAGCATGGGCTTGAAGCGCAGAGTGAGAGGAAAGGGAACCTTGGCTGTGTGAAACAAGAGTGCAGAAAGAACATAAATGCGGAATTTCCATGTGAGCAATATCTTATGTGGTAGTAGGACAAATTAAAAGTCTTTTTTTCCCCCTGCGCATGCCACTTTCTGCACCGCAAGATCTATGAGTGCGTGAGCTCATTACTTGTTACAAATCCAGAAAAGGTCCAGTTGATCCAGCCCCCAATGAGGATCATGGGAAGCACGTTGGTGACATTTCCTTTCATCATGTCTGTCAGCATGCTGGGATCTGGGAAAAGATACAGTGTGTGACAAAATGTATTTAATATGCCCTTAATAAAAATCTTTTAAATAATTGATAACACCTGTACAGTGAGTTTGCAGCTATACATAAATGTGTCACATTAACAGCTTGTTTTGGTAAATGTGGATGTAAAGCACAAAACACTGGAGAGCTACACACTTTTATTCATACAAGCAAGGTTTGCTCTCGCTCCAGTCTGTAGCTTTTTTATTTGTACAGGTTGTTTTAGTAGTATTTCATCTTATTTTAGCTGTTCTGGACATCATTTTAATAGGTAAAGCAAGAGAAGAAAAAAAGATCATAAAAGATATCAGCTTCTTATGAAAGGTCACTGGGGATTATATAACACTGCAGATTGCATCATCACATGCTGTATATTAGTAAACATAAAAAAAATTATTACCTGTCATTGGAGAGGGTGGAACCACCTTTCTTTTGGTCTTCTTGAAAAATCCATCTTCTTGATTATTGAAGTAGAACTTCCTCATCAAAAAGGACTAAAACAAAGACAGATTTTCAGTAACACTGACACACACTGTAGCCATAACAAACAAATGCTAAAAGACCAGTGGTTCTGTATGGAGGGTGTATAATTTCTATTTTTAGATTATAACTTGTACATGTGTTGAAGACAGTTAGGACCAGAACTCATCTTATTAAGAATATACATAAATATAAACCAGCCCCCTCACCTGTTTGGGTATGTATTTTCCATTTTCTCGGAGAATTCTGCTCCGGATAAGAACCTGGCTGGATGTGAAGATGGAGCAACACATATTAAATCACATTAAGTGTTTTGGTTTTCATCATATCATCGTCCTGCTCACGATTGAAAGTAACGTACCTGTCAGAAACCTGTTCTAATGTCAACTTCTTGTCACTTTGAAGAAGAATGGAAACATAATGGCGAATCACCCCGACAAGAAAGGTGATGAAGACAATGGGCAACACCACCCAAAGTCGGATGTTGGAGTCCAGCAGAAGCTCCGGCTCAGCCATCCAGCCTGGTGGTGTTAGCTACAGTCACAGAGAGGCGAGACACACAATCAGTGGACACGCAGGGAAGTTCAACACATCTTTGTTTGTCTCAGATACTAAAAAAGTGACGTTCTTACTAATATGAGGCCTGTTAACGTTAATTGTACTAGTTTGGTAAATAACCAAGAAGCGGTATGTCAGAGTAGCATGTCAAGTGTCAAGCTATAGAAGGGTGGGCTCAGGCTCAGTCCATGTAGCGAGCTAGGCAGCGTCATTAACGTTAATCAAAGGCATCAAGCTAACTGACAAACGTTGAGCAACCTAATCTAAACTCTACTTCACAGCGCGGAAACGACTTCTTGTTTTACTGAACCAGCAGCAATGATGTGTGAAACTACTACAGATTAGCGTACCAAAGCTGAAGCTAGTGGTACGCTAACGTTAGCCGGGGTGGGCTAACGTTACCTTCTTCCTGATGTCCGGGTCACGGTTGGTGGGAGCTGGAGACTCGTCTTAGCGCAGCGAACACCACTTGCAGGCTTTTTCCCAGTTGCGAGTGACGCGAATCATGCGCTATGTGAGGTAGTTACATAAACTAAACAACATTTAACAGTTCGCATCCAATACCGCGGCCATCGTGCTGCGGTTTTAGCTCCAGGGATGAGAGCAGGTTTCTGCTTCTGCAGCTCCGCCGCATCTCACCGGGGCTGCAGCGCCACCAAGCGGTGATGGGGGGACGCGACTGCCTGGGTCAGACAGCCTCCCTCTACCGCTGATGTCAGCGGCCATGAATTACCCTTTTGATCCCCCCATGCTATTTTTTTTTTAATTTATGTATTTTTCTTTCTTTTTTTTTTACTATTTTTCTTTCATTTTCAGGTGTTGTTTCCGGTCTGTTCTTATAATGAATAATAATAAAGATGCTTTGCTATAAATGAAGTTTCATGATTATTATCATCATCATTATTATAGTTCCACTAATACACATAATGGGATCAAAGATAATGGAGCGGCAGATAGATATCAACAATGCTGAGACTGAAAGGGTTATGCCATACTGAAACAAGCAGTAAGATCAGTGAAACAGTGAAACGTTATTTATTTAGAAATGAGTGATGATTGAGAAGATCTGGGAAAACAGCAAGGACAACTGTAGCCTTCCACTTATGTGGGGCTTTAAACGTCTCTTGTAAGGAAATCAGAAACAAAAACAGATTTATTGACCAGGCATGTTCAGGCATCTTCAACTGCAGTATTTATATCATACAAATATATTATCATTGTTTAATATTAGCCAGACTGTAGTGTGCTGTGTATCCTCGTATAAACGATCCCGATCAATAGGTGTCGGTAATGCACAATTTATTTGTTAGCTAGTAGTCCTTTGCAAAAAGAGGAAGAGTTATTGGTAGACTGACCGGAAACAGTTCTACTAGAGGGGCTGGGCTTCTCTCGCCCACGTAGGAACGGTAGAAATCCTCTGATATTATGCTGCGTTCCCGGCAACTCGGAACTGGGAAATTTCCGACCTCCAACTAGGAAAAGTACCCTGGAACGCCGCTTGAAGTCGGATTTCCTACTTGTGAACTCGGAGAAAAAAATTGTACCCCGACTTCACGAATAGCAGCTGAATGACGTCACAAAACAATGTCGGCTCCCATGGAAGCACACTTTGTAAATGGTAAACCATAAACTAAACGGCAACAAAACGTATATTTGCATGTATTTGAATTAAA
>JAPMOB010251492.1:0-21254 GCA_029875015.1 Lepomis gibbosus
CGGGGCGGGTGGCGGAGTGGTGGGAGAAGGGGATTACGGTAGTAATCTTTACTCATTATTATTGACGACAGCGTTGCTCTAAAAGTTGCTGTGTGTATCATCAGCCTTTGAGTTTAGCTCATGAATGGGGGCAAAAGCAAAAGTGTTGCGTTTCTAATGTAAAATGCAAAGTGAGTGAACAACAGAAAAATTTCAATCACACCAATATTTGACCACACTTTGGCCTGTCATTGCCAAAAACAAGCTCTTTAGTGGACGTACCCTGACAGGGGACAATCGCCCGCAAGGATTACACTGCAGCCTTGTCTCACTGCTGCCGACTGCAGCACGCTCGCTTAATACTGGAGCAATTCCAAAAAATGTCATAGTCACTACACAAAAACATGGGAAAAGAGGGCCCAGGTTGAAAAATACCAAAGTTACCCTTTGATCCATTTTGCCAAGGTATCATTCACTGCTTATACAGGGGTCCTCAGTCTCAATCATTAATTGTTTATTGCTGTTTTCATAACATTAATTGTTGCTTTTATTAAATCAGGTGTGTATTAGCTGTGTTGTAAGTACTTTCATTTATAAAGAACATGATTATGTCGTTTGTTTTTAAGACGTTACTCTTTACGAGTCATGGGCTCTATTCATTAATTGGAAATATTCTTTTCACTTTTCTAAGGGTGGTGGCCCGGGATGAATTTCATGCACGTTAAATTCTATTATTTCTGATAGCCAAAGTAAAGTGCAATCACTCTACTTCATTTTTTTCTTACCAATTAATGCGTTTACAGTGCATGTTTTTGATGCCCCTTAAAACATTTACACTACAACCTTAATGTTATCTCTCATAGCATGTCATGTAAATATTAAGGAACTATATTGAATTTGAGGATTACAGACATGATGCCCCTATAGAAAGAACTATATTATTACGTATATGCTATGTCCTGTATCCTGTTCAGATATGCCGATCCTTACCGACAGATTTCGTTCTTTAGCTGCCTGTAAACCTGGTCCCTTGTGCCATAACATTATACTGGGAGATAACTACTCCTTGTAGGCAGCTGTCATTGATGAATGCTATACTTTTCTGCCAACTAAGCCAGCTGGGCTAGCCAGAGCTACATATTAGCTGCTTACAAATACTAAACATAGCCCTAGGACAACTGTGACCAGTGTGGATGGCTTTATGACAATGTACATTGTGTTTTAATTTAAGAAGTGGTTTATGTCACCAGTACAGTTTTATATACCAGTAAAAAAGCATTCTAATACTCCACAGAGACAAAGCACCACTTCAAACAAGGGTAGCATTCCATTAGCCACTTGTCGATCCTGTGGCTGCTGGGTCGCCAGGAGGACAGGAAACGGACATAATAGGCATGATCAACTCACCAGCTCAGGCTTTGAGGGTGGCCAGATGACTTGGTTAAGTTTCCCCAGGAACCAGGCCAGACGCACATTCCTAGAGATCCGATACTCCTCCTTCATCAGCAGATAGATCTGATCAGCCTCCTCCACCTTGTGAGGAGAAACATGTAGTGCATGAAAGGGCAATGTTCAGAGTTTTGAGCAGTACAATAATACTTTGCTTGTGTGAATTGGCAAGTTTGTTGATAATGCTACAATGTGATACACTTGCATACACGTTTTTAGCACCAAAATCCATTTGAAAATCAAGCAGTTTAAAATATCTAAAATCCCGCACTTGCAAAATGTATCAGCAGCAAAATCTGATTTAATAATATGAACTCAGTATGACTAAGTTACCCACAATCCACTGGGTAGCATCTTCTTCAATCACATGTAAATTATTTTCCTGTTAGTATAAGTGCACCACTTGAAGTTGATGTTTTATAACTTGCAACGCATCTTTACGTGTTACTTGTACGCCGTGTTCACCAAAAGATCGAACTAATTTGCAAAACGTCAAAAAGAAAGGAATAACTAAAATGCATATTTACCGTTAGGCAAAGCGACACTAAATTTCTTTCTTACTTCAGCTAATTTGGTGCTGGGTGAAAACTGCATTTACCAAGGCACTGCATGGTCGTTCATGTGCATTGATCTAAGCAGTAACTTATGCCGACTCACCAGAGAATAACTTTAATATAACGTTAGCTACAGACATAACGCCGCTCGTGACAACTTGCAACCAGGCTGTTATTGCTAATTAGCTGCTGAGCTAACGCGCGGCTAATAACAAACATTCATTCGTCCAGAGAGGTCTAACGTTACAACCACAGCTGTATTTGTTGCCAACTGTTTTTATATATGTATCACTCTACACTGGACTTTATAGGGCTCTGGCTGTAGGACAAACAACCAAATGGGAAATGTGCATTTCATCTGAACCACTCCATGCCCTGCGCTTCTTCCTGCAGAGTAAGTTAAAGCTGTTACCTCATTGTCCTGTCTCTCTGCCATGCCGTGTGTAGCATAGGGACTGCAGGGGGGTTAGAGCCTCAGCTGACGAATATTTACTTTGGTTTGTGCAAAATAATATGTCCTGATACTTGTTTATCATCTGTCGTGTCTGTTGATCAGGTGTTCTTAGTGCAGTGTCAGCTCGCGCAGGGTGACAACGCACACATTTTCCGGTCAAATTTTACAAAATAGAAGGTGTTAGGCTGACATGGAAACGTGCATATTTGTGTCTTAGGGTAATGCAATCCAAAATGTAATTTCTATAGCATACATGTGGTAAATATAAGAAATTACATCGCATTTCATAACAAAAAACTACCAATAAAATCTAAAATATTATATTTTATTATATATTTTATTTTTCAAATCTTTTAAAATGGTTTGATTAGATGATAAGAAGACATTTAAACATGTCATAGTAGAATAACAACAGGTGTCAATGACAAAATGAAAGATGGCTGAATTGCTTTTAGTGTCGTGGTACTGTGCACACTGGCTTACAAGGATTACTGGGTTTACTGTAACTAGGGCTGTGCGATATGACTAAAAATGTTATCACAATAAAAAGAATCATATAATATCAATAATTATTATGATAAATGTCAAATCATTATTTCTGTCAAGTTTTTGCTCCTGACTGAAAGAAAGCAGATGGTTTTAAACTTTTCTTTACGATCAGAACAAACACTTGATGCCAAACAGTGGATCACTTAACCAGTTTGTGGTAGAACATTCAAAACAATTAGGATTTTCCTCAACGAAATAAATTAAGTGTTAATTCAGTCATGATTCAAATGAATTAAATCAAACATTTATTGAACATGTGTTATATTGTTATTGAGGAAAATTGTATCGCAATAAATATTAATGTTATTGACTTCTATGCGAGGTCTGAGAATGTCTGCTGTGAAAAAAAGGAATATAGATATTAAGCAAGTAGCCTCACGTTAACTGTCTGGTGGCAGGACTCCTGCAACTTCTAGAGCTTTCAAGTTGTTTTAGTTGTTGGTTTTTTACAACACATCTTTTTCAAATTCTAATAATGTTATTTCTTCTTATTTTCAGGTATTAAAAATTTGTTTTGTATTTTACCATTAGACCACAAGTTTTGGTCCTTGATACAATTATTTAAAGATTTTATTTTGAAATTACATTCCTTAAACTTCCGTGGATCTTGTTTTTAACCGACACGTGATACGGAAATATCCCTGCTTCTGCAGAAACTGCAGGTCAGCTGACTACACAATTAGTGAAATACCAAGTTAGCAGCCAAGACTGTTAGAGAACTGACTTAACATCAGATATTAGTCTACGTCGTAAAGTCGTGAAGAAAGACATTAAATAATATGCAATGAAATTCACATTCATTTCTTTGGGTTTTATTACTTTTGTGACAATCTGACAGCTATTTCCACCTACTGCTACCGCAATCGGTGTAGAATATGCCCAAAGTTCAGCCTCCAAGGTAGCTCAGAGTCAGAGCCATTGTCTAAATATTTACTTGTAGAAGGTCCAGAGTTCTGTCATCTATGCTCTCTGTTCCTCTTTGTGAATTAATAGATAGATAGATAGATAGATAGATAGATAGATAGATAGATAGATAGATAGATAGATAGATAGATAGATAGATAGATAGATCCTTCACACAAATATATGCTGGAGAATAAAGTGGGGGAAATTTTGGATTGTATCTACCCTGTAAAATACTTTCTGGTGAAGTTAGGGTTAAGATAGGAAATATACTGATATTATGTGCTCCTTCTTTTATCTTTATGAAGAAAGCCATTTATTCTGGCATTGTATTTACACCAAGAAACTATTAATTTGTAACTGATAGGCTAATATTTACTGTGATTTTGTATATTTGAAACCCAACTGTTTCAAATATAATGACATAAAAATGACATTTTTGTTTTTTTACAAATGGTAAATGTTTCTTATAATTATATCCACAAATGTAAATTCACCCTCGGAGCCACAAATTCAAGCCAAATTCACTCACTTTCTATTCCTTTTTATTATTTATTCCATGCCTATTTTTTCTTTTCTTTAATATGTACATTCCCCAGGCAAGTTCTACGTTTTTATAATAATAATAATAATAATAATAATAATAATAATAATAATAATAATAATAATAATAATACAATATCTGGGCTTTTGTGAGCAAATATATTTGCCCACGTGCCTAGAGCATGGTAGTATAATAAGACTAGATTCGGTGGAAGCTGTATCTGAAGTGCTGCCTGGCAGGTAAATTTCAGGGCAAAATAGTCCCATAATAAACAAAATAGGTGTCGCTTGAGTATCGCGTCATGCTAAATGCGACGAAGAGTTGTCTTTTCCACGCTGTTGACAGAAGTCGCTGCCTGTGCGCCTTTTAACTCTCTTTTCATATTAAATCATGGAGAAAAAAGGCTCAAAGCCCTTAGGGAAGAAACCTAAACCCGCGAAGATGAAAGACGGCGCCGACCCCGTCAAAAACTTCGAGAAATGGAAGAAAAAATACAATAAGACGAAAGCACGAGTGAAGCGAGAGCGAGCGCACACGAAGAAGCCCGAGTGGCAGGTCGAACGGGAGTACATCGACAGGCTTGTTAGCAAATACGGCGACATAAACGCCAAGGAGGCTGTCAAGTTTTCAGACTTCCCCATTTCAAAGAAAACCTTGTTAGGTTTGCAGGAGGCCCAGTACAGACAGCCCACAGAGATCCAGAGGCAGACTATCGGCTTCGCTTTGCGAGGTAAAGATGTCCTCGGCGCGGCAAAGACCGGCTCTGGGAAGACTTTAGCCTTCCTCATACCGGTGCTGGAGTGTCTGTACCGCCAGCAGTGGAGCTCCATGGACGGCCTCGGTGCTCTCATCATATCCCCCACCAGAGAGCTCGCCTACCAGACCTTCGAAGTCCTCCGCAAGGTGGGTAAGAACCACGAGTTCTCCGCGGGGCTCATCATCGGCGGGAAAGACCTCAAGAGTGAGTCAGAGAGGATCCACCGCACCAACATCGTCATCTGCACCCCGGGCCGGCTACTCCAGCACATGGACGAGACTGCTGCCTTCCACGCCTCCGACCTCCACATGCTGGTCCTGGACGAAGCGGACCGCATCCTGGACATGGGCTTTGCGGATACACTCAACGCCATCGTGGAGAACCTCCCTACGTCCCGGCAGACGCTGCTGTTCTCCGCCACGCAGACTAAGTCGGTTAAAGACCTGGCCAGGCTCAGCCTCAAAGACCCAGAGTACGTGTGGGTTCACGAGAAGGCCAAGTTCAGCACCCCGGCCACCCTAGAGCAGAGCTACGTGGTGTGTGAGCTCCACCAGAAGGTCAACATGCTCTACTCCTTCATCAAGAGCCACCTGAAGAAGAAGATCATTGTCTTCTTCGCCTGCTGTAAGGAGGTGCAGTACCTGTTCCGGGTCTTCTGCCGCCTCAGACCCGGTATGCCCATCCTGGCTTTGCATGGCAAGCAGCAGCAAATGAAGAGAGTGGAGGTCTACAATGATTTCCTCAGGAAGCAGAACGCCGTGCTCTTCGCCACCGACATAGCCGCCAGAGGCCTGGACTTCCCCGCCGTCAACTGGGTGCTGCAGTTCGACTGTCCTGAGGATGCAGAAACCTACATACACAGGGTGGGCCGGACTGCCAGGTACAAAGAGGGGGGAGAGGCCCTGCTGCTGCTGCTTCCGTCCGAAGAGACGGGCATGGTTGGCCAGCTGCAGGAGAAGAAGGTTCCCATCAATAAGATCCAGGTTAGACCTTCCCACAGCGTCACAGTCTACAGTGATCCAGGAAATAGAAACCGGTGCACAGTGTCATCCAGCACAACTCAGCTCTGTGCTCATTTAGGCTGCGGTTTGAGTTGATTCTGTGTTGGATTGCTGACTAGTGACTAGAGTACACACCATGAAGTAGATACTACAATTCCCAAAGGCAACAGTTAAATAAAGATCAGACATTTTTACATGAAATTTATCTAAAGTACTGGAGGAAGGAGTTGATAAGTACAATAACACTATTACATTTTCTTCAGCGTAGTCTGCTCAGCAATAACCAGACTTGAATATCTTAATGAATGATAAAGTTCTGGAATGCGTCTGTCTGTTACATTGGATTATTAAATATATTTATTCAGCTGTAACCTGACAGGACAAAATGCAAGAGGGCATAACAAACAGTATGGACACAGTTTACTCATAGATCTATGATTGTAAATTTACAGTCCGACTCAGTAACCCAGGCGTCTAGCTTCAAACTGACTGTACATTGGACGCTTTTATTACTTTTTAATTCATATTTAATTAAATGCTGTCAAAACACATCTGCAGCTAATATTCAAAAACTCACTTTTAAACTTTAGTCGTTTCAGTTGCACCACAGTCATCCTCATCATCTCCAACATAACCATGACAGATGTTCCATGAGTGTGACTAAACACAACATGACAGATGATTGTTTATTGATCAGCTACAGCTTCCTACAGCTTGATTTAAACAGTGATTCCTGCAGTAACGGTGTCCAGGGAAAATGTATCAGTGCAACTGCTGCCAACCGGACAGCTGCCTTAACGTGTCCAAGCGTTATAAATAGGGATGGGGATCGATACCCGGTTCTAAAAGGACCCTGTTCCAAACTTTCTCAAAACCTGATCTATAAGGCTTATTGATACTTCTATCAAGATTAGCAGGTCCTATAATGTAACTTTATCTCTCGAACGTCAAACCTGATTTAACGATTAAAGGTGTCGTATCTTTCAAAATCGATAATTATCACGATAAGTATCGAATTGTTACTTCTTTCGAGTTTACAGGCTGATTTATTCCCCTGAGTGAAAGTTGAAGAAACCTGATGGTCAGTTGTGGTTTAAACTCTTCTTAATGGTCAACACTTCACAAATCTGAGGCAGAACATTCAAAACAATTATGATAAAATCTTTGTCAACAAAAATGCACGAGCTTTTTCTCAGTCCTTTTTTCCTCAACAAAATAAACATATTGATTAAAAAAAAATAAGTCCCAATTTATGTATGATTCAAATGAATAAAGACAAACACTTACATTTATTGAACATTTTTTATACTGACATTGAAAAAAATAATGAATAAAAATAATTGTTATTGTTTTATTGTCCAGCCCTAAGTGATGGCACCAAAAAGTGGTATCAAACGGCCCGGGACTGTTTATCATCAGACTATATATACACACACACACACACACACACACACACACACACACACACACACAGAGTTGACAACAGCTACGCTGGTTACTGTAAGTACGTGCAATAAAACCTTTGCGAGTAAAATGACAATACTTTATCAATACAGCTGTCTGTAAGGTAAACATGTGGAAGGGTTCATTTAAACTGCTCTGTCCTCAGTCAAGCACAGCTAACGTTAGCTCGGCAATTAGCCAAATGTTAAAAACAAGCTAAATAGAAAGCTGTCTGCAGCATAGCCTGGTCTGTAGTCTTAAAATTTGGCACTATGTTAAAAACTCAAATACTCAGACAAACCAGCTCCTCCTCCTACCAGGTAACTTTACCTGCAGGCAGTGAATAACAGCAGAGAGGAAGAGGGACTGACACAGACTGATGGCTGAGTTTTTATTCTTTCTAAACATAACTCACTATTGTGATGTCAGATATTGAACTTATATAGTGACTTTGCTGTTATAAACTGTTGCTGCTCTAGAAACAACATTTAGTTGTATTTAAAATATTAAATTAATCCTACAATTAATTTAAAACCAACCAGGCAGTTAATATGCACACTTCAATATTTATTTATCGCAAGTCATAGTTTAATCTCAATATATAACAGTGTTATCACACACCGTTGGGTCTGCTCTTATAACCGTCAAATAATGGTAAAGTATCGGTCAAGACTCGGATCATTAAGCAGTCTCAATAATTGTATCAGTATCAATAAAAATCAACGATTCCCATCTCTAGTTATAAGGCACAGTGCAGAATATAGATTTTTATTCTGAGCTGAGGATGAATCCACATCCACACTTACGATGACAGAATGATAATAAACGCGGTCAGGTTTGGGTAACAAACCAATATCTAACAATGATTTCAGTGTTTCTGAAGATGTAAACTTCTGCACATGAATGCGTTCCGATGTGCTTTGATATCGACTGAATGTGTGAAGAAATGAAACGGTGTGTCAGACAGCTGCTTCAGGCTTCGCAGGAGGAATCACAAAGAAACTCAAAGTTTGTTGAAGCAAAGCTTCACAGCATAAGTTGCCGTAGTTACTGATCTAGGGTTTATCTGATCTCAGTCTCTGAAACAGAAAACCCTCAGGCTAAACATACTCAGAGTTTTCACTAAACCTGTCTCTGAGTGTTCCTCACATCAACAAATGTTTCATTGTTTGTTTGATTTCTAGGTGAATGCAGACAAACTGCAGAATGTCCAGCAGAAGCTGGAGGCCTTCCTGGCCCAGGAGAAGGAACTGAAGGAGAGAGCCCAGAGGTGTTTTGTTTCCTACCTGCGCTCCGTCTTCCTGATGAAGAACAAAGAGGTGTTTGATGTCTTTAAACTCCAGATTCAGCAGTACGCAGTTTCTCTGGGCCTTGCTGTGGCTCCGAGGGTGCGCTTCTTAAACAAAGCTCAGGCACAGAGAGCTGAGAAAGAAGGACAGAGAGAGGAGGAGCAATCCGAAGAAGAGGGAGAGCTGAGGAGCTTTAAGGCCCAGCTGAAAGGAAAAGTTCCAAATGAGGAACGTGAGAGCTCAAAGTCAGAAGATTCAGGCGATGAGGAGGAGAGCAGCGTTGAACAAGATGCGGATCGACCTCTGGGTGCAGGGGATGAGGAGGATGATGATCTAAGAGATTTGGACCTGCTGACAGTGAAAAGAAAGGATGTCTTCAATCTGACAGCGAATGAGGAGAGTCCGGATGAAGCTGTCTGGGGCCCCAAAACAAAAACAGAAAAAGAGACAAAGTTTAAAGAAGCTAAAAAGGTACTCAAGAGAAAATTCCAAGTCAACACCAAGGTGGCTTTCAACGAAGAAGGACGGGCTGTGCAGCTGTGGCCGCCTGTCCAACAGGCAGTGACTGCAGAGGACAACGAGGGGGAGGAGGAGGAAGTGTCAGGGATCAACGTGGAGAAGGCCAGGGAGAGGCTGAAACGGGAGGACCAGGAGTTTGACAAGCAGGAGTACAGCCGCAAAGTGAAAGCCAAACACAGAGAGAAGAGGCTGAAGGCGAAGGCTGCCAGGAGGGAGGCCAGCAAGCAGCACGGGCAGAAATCTGACGAGGAGGACGAGGTGGTGGCGTACCTGGCCAATCACAGCGAAGACGAGTTCGATCCCAGCAGCCTGCCAGACCCTGACAAACTGCGGTCAGAGGAGGATGAGGAGGAGGGTGAAGAAGAGGAGACATGGTCAGCGAAACGGCAGCACAACAGTGAAAGCAGCAACGAGGAAGAGGAGGATCTCACAACGCGGAAGAGGAAGAAGGTGAGGCAGCAGGATGATAAGCACACAGCTCTGGACACTGGTCTCTCTCTGGCCGAAGACGAGGAGTTGGTCTTACAGCTGCTAGGGGGACGAAGGTAGACAACAGAGGAGTCTGAACATTCTGAGCTCTGACCAAAGTTCAAACAACAAAGTCAGCTGTTTCCCAGTTCCAGACTCCATGCTGATTCTGCCCAGTGTGTGAGGATTGTGTTCGCACTAGTTCACCTCCATGTATTTTGAGGACTCACCAGAGACAGACTGCAGAAGCTGACGCATCAGAGGCCAAGATATGCTGACTTTTGTTTGGATTAGGCTCTCAGACAAAGAATCTGTTCTGCAACTGTTTTTACATGCTGAGTAGTGAGGTCTTGGAGGGCCTCTTTCATTTTTGAGTGTGATGCTGAAACTGTACTCCCATAGTGCATTGCACACTGAAATAAAGGAGCAACTGTCATGTCCCAAAAATGTAACCAAACTGACAGTAGTGAAACAGCTCCCAAAAAAAAAGAATTAAATCTTTGGCGGAAAAAATTGTCAGAAGAAATTTGTTTTGAAATTGGTTCTGTTCAGTCGGGCTGAAGGGTTTTGTGGTACAGGTCTTGGTCAGGTGAGCCTCCATGCTGTCGAATGTTTTCTTCTGTGTTAAATATGCAGTCTCCTGCTAAGAGCTTCCTGTTTCTTGTCCCTTATCCTTCTCTCTCTGAGTTCTTGTGTATCAGCTCAAATTAATCATCAGAGGGAATGCATGGCTTTGATGACATGTACTGAATAATTAACATCTAACTGTCTTAAGTTATCAAAGTACTTTAATAACAGAATGTTATCACTATTTTGAGATGAACTTGGATATTGAGTTATTTTATTAAATCATTTGTATTGCTCATTTCAGTGTTTAATGGTTCGAAATTAATTTGACCGCCCGTTCATGAGAGCTGCATTCATATGTGTAGATATTTGTAGGTCTGGAAACTGAGCCATTAACACTGGCATACTGTCTCAGTCTGTATCAAACAAACTATTTTATCCATCATAATGTCTCTCCTCATCCAGACTCATTGCAGTGTTCTTCCTGTTCTGAATGATCACACTGGAAGGCCTGGTGAAAGGGCTGCTGTTGTAGCTTCCTCTTGCATCCCTTTGCCTCCAGCAACTGTCTCTGTCAGGTTACCGTGATGAACCGTACAAAAAGTGATAGCTTTTGCAACATTCTCTCCTCAAGGCAGTCTTAATGGTTTAGTCTGTTGTACATAAACATTTAGTTTGTATGAAGAATTAAAGAGATGTCATTCAAACACTTAGATTAGTGTCACCTTATCTCACCTGACCAGGTGCTGCTTAAAGTGGGCCTGATTGTATGGGACTGTCTTTAGAGCACACAATATTGCACATGTTGGGTGCTAAGTGCCATCACACAAAGGAGACGAAGCTGAGCGTGTACTGTAGTCAGACTGATCTAAAATTATTACATATTTACAAGAAAGAGAATAAATATGTAGAAAAAAAATAGTTTGTCATGTTATTTATTTTATAAATATAAATAAAGTGACTGGAATATCACTGATTAAAATTAAAACAAATTAATTGGAATATAACTGATTGAAAATGGATTAAACACAAACAAACACTAAGTTAATATTATTTACAGATTTACATTATTTAATTTAAAAGGATAAAAGGTCACAAATGACTTCAGCTCCAGTTGCAACTGAACATGACTCGTGAACTACTCCTCTGACACTGCTCACATCACACCGAGTGCCCAGCAGTAACAGAGAATGGCTCATCACCAAACAAACATTCTGCATCCTCTTATGGTTTCTAGGGTTTGGCACCTGGAACCACTTTTTTCCAAGATGCCACAGCCTTCTTCGCTCCCTTTGCTTTCTTCCTTCTCTCAGCGCTCCTGCCTTATCCTCCAGGAACCTCATTAGGTGAAGGCATGGTGGGGGTTGAGGTAGTGGCAAACGGTTGGAGTAGAATGGATTCTTTACATTGAAGAAAATAAAAGATAAAACAATACATTAGAATTAGAACAGTCATTTTCTACCAAGAAGCTACTTTGATACTTTTCCAAAAAATTTATTTCTTTTTCTTACCAACAACTTGTTCAGCATCCTCTGTCACTTAGCAGCCATAATCTCCACCCCCGTAAATATATCAACAGCCACAGCCTACTAACCCTGACGCCCTGCACTCGCCTCTCAACACTAGCCACCTTATTGTAGGCCTGGGAGAACAGACCAGCCATGTGATATTTATCTACCCTCTTTCCAGAATTCTGTCATCCATGTATTAGATGCCCTGAAATTGTAGGCATTCAGACTCCTAAAAGGGGTCCTACCAAGGGGCTGCGTACTGGGTGTGCAGTGAGGTGGCACATTGAAGGGTCACTCCCTGGCCTCTTGCCATAACAACAGAGTCAAGGGTCTTGTGGGAGTGGTGGCCTCTCTGGGATGCACCCAACACTGTGTGCAAAAGGATTTAGCCAGTTCATAAAGACTATCAACCTATCAGACAACCTACCAATTGACTCTGCAGGTCCTCCATCTAACAGCTGTGGATAAATTCTTTTCTGGAGATATATGAAAAAGTGTGGTATACTGCCCTGCAGCGTTCATGGCACATTATGAATTCACATTGAACCCCTCTCCGCACTGGTGATCCTCCCAACCTGTTTATGCCCCTTGGTGGCAACTTCTGCCAACACCTTGCAAAAGATTCTGGATGCCCGTCTCATCTATGTTCAACACCCTGGTGGGGCCAACGTCATTTAAACCACATAGGACCTCCTGGTAGACCAACAAAAAGTGATCAGCTTTTTGCTTATTGAAGTCCGCAGCTTGAGCTAAACTGGTAGCCTGGGGTCTTTGAATGGCCAATTCCTGATGTCACGTCATAAAACTATAAAACCAATCTATGCCTGCCAACACCCTTTCTGTATTAAATGTGTTTTGTATTCACATTCTTTCAGCCAAGTCAAACTTACCCCACAGGGCGTCTCCTTTCATGTTAACATAATAGTTTTGGTGATTTGTAGTTGAACATTTGTCTAGTTGAAAGTGACATTTAATAAAAAAAAATAAAGACACTAAGACTAGGCTAAATGCAGTACTATTCAAAAATTCACTTTTGAAATACATTTAGTTGTTTCAACTGCATCACAATCACTGAAAACACATTGGTTTCGGGTCAGTCACTGCTGACTGAACAGATGTTAACCAAACCTGGCTGTTAGCCTGGCCTGGAGCAGGCTACCTACACAGTGTAAATCTCAACCAGCTAAATTCAACCAAGATAACTGTAAAATCCCGACTTAATCCACTATCTAGTTTTTGTGAAACAACCCTCAGATCAGTTACAGCTGTTCTGTCTGTCTATATGTTGGCTTCTTTGGCACATGTTTTAGTAAGCAAGGGCCGTGGGTGTGTTAGGAGAACCAACTACAGGTTATTCCTTTAACATATGAACGCCAAATGTGATATAAAATTGCCTGATTACACTGATTACATGATCCGAAGTATTTTTTCACAATAACCTCAGAAGTAAGCAACTTTTTCAAAGAGTTTTTCAAGTGCGGAGGGCTGGACCTGAAACGGTGCATTTGCCTGATCTCGAGGCGGGAAACTAGTGCTAGATTTTCACCGTAACATTTTTCAGTTGACATCCATTCTGCCACACATCTTCAACACGCATATATTGTAATTAAATCATTTATCAATCATTATATTTTCCTGTGTGTCGCAAATGCAGCACTGCTCAGGGATGAGTTCAGGCACCACGCTGCTCTGGCGCTGCCACGAAAACACACTATAGGTGAGCGCTGACTTCACCTTTTCTCCTTTAAGTCTACTCGGTGGAAACCTCATCCGAGCCATGACAGAGGTGCATTGATTTTAGCGACTGAAGCCAACGATAATTTCACGAAGAAAGTTTGTTCCTTTTGACAAACTTCAAAATAGAGACGCGAAACGAACCGCTGCCCGAACGGTAAGTTAACGTTAATTTAACGTTGATTAATGTCCAAATTGCATTTGAATGTTATAAATAAGCTATCTTATGTCTAACTTGGTGTGGTCTAAAGCAGAATCTCTTAACGCTAACGTTAACGTTATGGCAAACAACGTGAATGCGCTAAACAAACATAAATCAAGTTTTTAAATAAGTTAAAGTGCCTAAATCTTGTCGCTTGTTAACTTGGCTAAGTTAGCTAATGTAACATGACATTATACTAACGTTACCTGTCCCGTTAATTTTAGCTAACTTAGTCTTCTTTAAACAACGTTTTCATTAACGTTAAGTTGGATGCTAAACAGCCATGTTAGTAACGTTAGTGAATTTGGAAGTGTAAAGTAACGTTACACAATTAAGGTGGTGAGTAAGTCGGTAACTGAACTTTAAGTTGCCGAATAATGTCAGTAACTTAGGTCACTTTACGTCGGACTGCTGAACTTCAGACGGTCGGCAGAGTCTGCCTTAAAGAGGCACGTGTCTGTGTAACGTTACTGTTAGGAAGTTATAAATGCAATATTTTTTTAACGGCTTTCTGTCACAGTTCTGGCACAATCTAGCAGAACATAACGTTACCGTTATAGCAGTTTGAGGAAAAACTAACTCTTGCTTTTGCCTTTAATATTTTGGATCATGTATAATATCACATTGTTCTTTCATTTAGAAAAAATTATGGCTACAAAACAAGTGGTTATTGAAGCCCAGGTGCAGGAGTCCTGCGAGGCAGCAAGGAATGGAGACCCCTCTATTCAAGTCAAGATTTTACAGGTCCCAGCCAAATGTGGATCCATAACTGCTGTTCAACCCCCACCCACTGCTGCAGGCGTCTCAAAAAGTGACTCTGTGTCTGCTCCACCTAAAGTCATCGCTGGCCAGGGCCACCAATCTGCCTCCTCAACAGTTACAGTCCAAGGGCTTCAGACATCCTCTCCTTCTGTCATGGTGTTAGCAAAGGTGCCCACCCCAGGAGGAGTGAGCGCTAACAGCAAACCACAGTTAACAAAACCAGCTTTGAGTCAGCTGGCCTCCATGAACCAGACCACGACCCCAGGAAGGACAGTGGTGATAACGGTGCCAAGGGCAGCAGCTTCACAGCCAGTCACAGTGGCCCCTCTGCTTCCACAGACCACTTCCCCACAGGTCCCAGCCAATATCCAGATTCCACCAGGTGAGTTTGTGGTCTAGATTGTAGTCCTGATGGGTGATGTTATAATTTGTATTTATACAACTCAAGTTTACAGATTTGGCCTCTGTTACATGGTGAATTATTTATTTTTTTGTTTAGTGCACTGTTTCATTCTCTGCCACAAGCTGTGTCTGTTCTATGTTTTGTCTACAATGTACACATACTGTACCATACTTGACCCTGTCTCAATTTATTACAGAACTAAATGGTTTTGGACTATTTCTGGCAGGTATGATGTTGATCCGCAGTGATAGTGGTCAGCTGATGCTGGTATCCCAGCAAGCTTTGGCACAAGCACAGCAGGGACAAAGAGGCGTCACTGGTCAGGTGCCCAGAATACTGGCCCCACAGGTGTGTGTGTGTGTGTGTGTGTGTGTGTGTGTGTACTCGTGCCTCCTGCTTTTTATTTTTATACTGAACTGGACAAATGTAGTGACATCTTATTGGTACTTGGTACTTAACTAGTTGTCATGTCTGGAATTCAGGTATCTGCAGCAGCAGGATATAAAGGTAATGAGAAGGTGACAGTGATCAGGATGGCAGCTCCACCCATTTTCCAACCAGCACCAGTCCAGAAAACTGCTGTGGTAAAGGTACAAGAGCTGGTTTACACTTTACGTTCACTGCCAGCAGCTCATAGACATGATTAGACTTTAAACTATAGAATAGGAAACTATACTACTATAAACTGACTCATGTGAGTGGGACTCAAGTACACATCCTAGCAGGTGGTGTATCCACTGTGCTGTGACTTTGGCTCCAGCTGTGTCATTCAGCAGTGGCTGTCACCAGTACGTGCGTGCCTAGTGCAATAGCGTTTTGATCAGTTTTAGGCCCTGCTTTTTTTGGGGTGATTATGTGGTGTTGTCCAGGTGATCGGTGTAGCTCCCAAACCAGGTGTAATCCAAACCCACGGTGCTGCGTCTGAGCCGGGGAGCCAGCCTCGCGTTCAGGCAGTCGTCACAGAAACCAAAAAGGAGCCGCCACCCACGTTTACTCAGGTGAGTCTAAACAGTCCCAGCTTCAACCTGCATCCTCTCTTTGGATTTCACTTCATTTTCAGCCTGAAACTGCAGGACAGCATGGAGGCAAATGACAGGCCATCCCGTCAGTCCTTCAGTAGGCAGCGTTGATATTTTTGTGCTGTCATTACAGAAAAAACACACACGAACAACCAATATCATGATCGCAAGTCCTCCTCTGTTTCGGTACCGGTACTGCTTTCACTTCTTCAGAGTGGATGCTGTTGCCCCATAGTTTGTAGATTTCTAGGGTTTAGGTGCATTTTAACACTTTACGTGCACACTTCTTTCTGATGATCCTGCTGGTTTCCTCAACTGATGCATCATGGATTTATTAAGTGACTAATGATGAATTACAAAGTAAACTGCATGCGGCTGACCTTTATTAAGATTGGTTGACATGACCTAGCATTTCACCAACAGGAGACCCTGGAAAGTGTGAAGAAGTGCAAGAACTTCCTGGTGACTCTGATCAAGCTGGCCTCAAGTGACTCCAGGTCTACCAACATGGCCGACAACGTCAGAGGACTGGTCAGGAGTCTGCTGGTAAGTGTCCTGTGGTCACCGTTACAAGAGCTGTTTTCACTTAGTAGAACAGCAGAAAAATGAAATCTTCTGATGTCAAAAACACACACAAGGTGTCAATTTAAGGCTCAAAATGTCTTAAATGTCTAAAATCTTTTGTTTTGTGTTCAAGTTCTTTCCCCTGCTTGTCTCTCTTAGATTAGAGAACAACTAGTACTACATTAATCAGATCTACTTTAGTCAACAGAATTTAACTTAGTAAAAAAATCTTCCTTTAAAGTAGACCTAAGAAGCTACTAACCTCAAGTTAACATTATTTTGTCAAACCCTGTTCTTCTCATACTGTCCATTCTTAGTTTCATATTGTTGATACTGTCTTTGCAGTTTTAACTTACCATCTTATTCTATTTTTTTGTTTGTTTTTTTATTTTTTTATGATTTGCATACATACAGAACAAGAACAGGACACGAGAGAGATAGATCCAGGGGAGATATAGTAGTATATACATTATGTGTGATATTCATTTAAGCAGACTGTGTTTGTCTATTATTGTGACTTAGATGAAGATCAGATAAACTGGTCATTTTAGCGAGCGCCATTTTCACTTGCGGTGAAGAACCTTCACGCATGTTTAACGCATGTGTATTGACTGTCAATATAGCCAGTTATCACGCTTTGCCGCTGTGCGCATGACAAAAAACACCATCCAGCATGGCACTTGTGTAATGTTTTGTGCAGCCGCTGCTCAGCGCCGGTCACCACTCATAGCCGATAAAGCCGGTCGATCAGTGCATCCAGACTTTTGTGCGCACTCGTGGCTGGATTGGGAAACCCTGGGTTGACTTACTGAGTTGATTACCATGGCTGTGTGACTGCTTATCCTGATCACGATTGCTACGTTTAGTGAAGCCAGATAACTAGGGATGGGGATCAAGACCCAGTTCCCAAAAAAAGTTCAGAGCTTATCGTCATCAGGCTGCAGTCTCTGCCTGCGCTCTCACTGCTACTACACACACACACACACACACACACACACACACACACACACACAGCGGCAGCAGAGCGAGAGGCTGTGCTGTCGTGGTGGGTTACGGTGAGGTTTAAGTTAGCTCCAAACTACTGTAACGTTAGTTGATGACAGCTACGCTTGTTACTGTAAGTCTTTGCAATAAAACCTTTGCAAGTAAAAAGACAACACTTTATCAATACACCTGTCTGTAAGGTAACGTTAAACATGTGGAAATGATTAATTTAATCATCTCTGTCCTCAGTATCTCATCCTGTATATTTTATACAAGCACTGCTAAAGCTGTCTTAGCATTAGCCAAATGTTAAAAACAAGCTAAATAGAAAGCTGTCTGTCTGGAGCACACACTGGTCTGTAGTCTTAAAAACTCAGCTGCTGGCTGAGACAAACCAGCCGCTCCTCCTTCTGCCTGGTAACGTTACCAGCAGCCAGCGAGAGAGGAGGAGGGACCGATACAGACTGATGATATTCTTTCTAAACGTCACTCACTGCTTGTGATGTCAGATAAAGTTATTGAGTTACTTTGCTGTTGTAAACATTAATGTTGCTGCTCTAGAAACAACAGCTGTAAAATATAAAATTAAAATCAACCGGGCAGCTAATATGTACACTTCAATATATGTTTATTTATCGCAAGTGACATGTCATCTCAATATATAACGTTCACACATTGAATATTTTCCGCATACCAAACAGGCCTACCCGTTGGGTCTGGTCTTACCAAATAGCCATCACTAAATAAGAGTAAAGTATAGTTAGTGGTGTCGACAAAGAATCGGGTCATTAAGCAGTCTCAGTAAGGGTATCAATTTCAATAAAAATTAACCATCCACATCCCTACAGATAACAAAAAGATATCCTGGGCATGTTAAACTTTCTTCCTGGTACAGGCCCCAGAGGGGGAAGATAGCTGAAAACAGTTATAAATAGATATTATTGTATATAATAAAACCTTAGAGTATTGATAATTAAATGATTGGAAAATGTGATTGGTATGTATGCATACATATGATGTGTATGCGATATGTTTAGGGCTGAAACGATTCGATTAAATCGATTAATAAAATGCATCACCACAAATTCTTTGTCATTGAAATAATCTATCGAAGCTTCAAATACTAAAATCATCGTTAGCTGCAGCCCCAATTATGTTCCAGGTAACCAAACATCGACTTCCTGAAGTATTCGTTTGCTTTTTTTCCCCACAGGAAGGGAAGCTAGAAGCAGAGGAGTTTACTGAACAGCTCTACCATGAGTTGAAGTCGACTCCACAGCCCTGCTTGGTGCCTTTCCTTAAGGTGACTAGAGATTCAACAACACATGGAAAGTCTGAAAATGTTTCCAATTGACTTTTAACTAGTGATGTCCTGAACCTATTCTAGGGATTCTGTCTGACCTGGTCTGAGCAGATTATAATGGCTCGCTATTGATAAGTGGATTAAGATAACCAGATTCAACATTCCGATCAGTTCTTTACAAAAGTCTGTGAAGGTTCTCAGTCATCCAGGTCATAGTTATTCAAATAAGGTCAAAGTCAACGACAACTGGACTTGGTTGAAGATACTAGAAGACGTTTCGTCCCTCATCCAAAGGACTTCTTCAGTTCTGACTGACTGGTAGGGAAACTCAGCTATGTAACCTCAATCGGGTCGTTTGCCTGGATCGTCGAGACCGCTGGTTCGTTAGTGCTCCTGGCTGTTGTAACAACAGTTGTGATGGTCGTTAGGACTACCCGAGACTGAACGACCATCCTTGGCATCTTCACCTGAGGTCAATAGGTTACATCTGTTCAGTTTCCTGGGAAGTGATGAAAGCACAGCATTGTAAGTCGTGGCGTAGACCCACCCTCTGTTCAGCGACGGCTTCTCAACCCGGGTGTAAATGGTTTCCTTGATAGCTTTTTCAAACCGTCCATTGTCTAAAATGTGCACTTGGTGATCCTCAAACGAGTGTCCTTTATCCTTCAGATGTAAGTAGACTGCAGAGTCTTGACCTGAGGAGTTGGCCCTTCTGTGTTGAGCCATGCGTTTGTGTAGTAGTTGTTTAGTCTCCCCAATGTACAGGTCTGTGCATTCCTTACTGCATTGGATCGCATACACTAGATTGCTTTTCTTGTGTTTGGGTTTGCGGTCTGTGGAGTGTACCAGTATCTGTCTTAGCGTGTGGCTGTTTTCACAAAGGTGCATTTAGGTTATCCACAGGCTGTAAGTGCCCCCTTCAGGTGGTTCTGTTCCTTCTGTCTGGCTTCGGCGCTTGTTGGTATGTTTTCTGCTCTGTGGTGCAGTGTTCTCATGACCTCTAGCTTATGCTCCAGTGGGTGGTGGGAATCGAAGAGTAGGTATTGGTCTGTGTGTGTGGGTTTTCTGTAAACACAAATGTTCAGGCTCCTGTCCTCTTCAATGTGTACAGCACACTGAAGGCCAAGAAGGCCAAACTGTTGTTGTGGACATCTTCTCATGTAAACTTGATGTTACTGTCCACAGAGTTGATGTGTTCTGTGAAGGCTTGCACTTCATGGCTTTTAATTTTGACCCAGGTGTCGTCCACATATCTGTACCAGTGGCTCGGTGCTGTTCCTTGGAAAGAGTTGCAGGCTTTGTTCTCCACTTCTTCAATGTAGATGTTTGCCACAATCGGGGATACTGGTGAGCCCATGGCACAGCCATGCTTCTGTCTGCAGACTCCTCCGTTGTACTGGAAATAAGTAGCTCTTTACAGAACTGTGCTGTGTTTTGTTCACCTCAGCCTGCCAGTGTTGCAGTACTGCTCTCTCTATGAACAGCCAGGCCGGACAAAATGAAACTGAATATTAGAATGAAAATATTTGGTCGTGTCAATGATTGACTGTTCGCACACTTGGGTTGGCAAAATGCACAGATTCGTTAAGCTCCAGCGGTAAAGAATGTTAAACTTTCATTCATATTATATCATTAATTTAAGAAGATCAACCTAATAGTGTTGACCCTGGACCTTCAGTATTTGGACTAAGTAGGTTGTGAAAAGAAGGTGGGTCAAATTTAGAAGGCTACAGCTGTTACTTCAGTGTGTCTGACAAAGTATTGGATTTGATTGGATACCCAATATTAAAGGACTCTGATAGGGTATCAGGATGAAAAACATGGAGATCGAGATGTCTCTACTTTTAACAACACATGCTACGTGTTGTATTCTTTCACCAATGTAATTCTGAGACTCGTGGGTAATGGTTGGACTGTGCCTAACCATGACTCTTACCATTTCCCCTTACAGACTGGTTTTACCTGAGCTCTTATTGTTGTTTTGGTGAACAAAATTGAATAAATTTGAACTCCAAGTAGCTCATCCAAATGTCTCAAGGAAAATGGAATTTGGCTGATGACATGACGTCTTTCCTTCATCTTCTCATTTCTACCAGAAAAGTCTTCCTGCGGTTCGTCGCCTTACCGCAGACCCCCAGTCATTTATCCAACAGGCTTCAACTTCCACCCGCAACCCCATCCCTCTGACTTCCATGAAGCAGTCCGGCACTGACACAGGTCAAAAATGCAATACAAGCCAGCAGGTAATGAAATCTTACTAATGCGCATTCAGTGTTTCCAATGGACTGACGGGGGG
>JAPMOB010251494.1:0-14246 GCA_029875015.1 Lepomis gibbosus
TGATTAATTTTAATTTATTTCTGCATTTATTTATTTATTTATTTATTTTTTATTCTGTCTTTTTTCGTCCTTCATAAAAGGAGAGTGCTGAAGAGAAATAAATAAAGGGGGAAGAAATGGAGAAGGCAAGACAGAGACAGACAAAAAAGATTTGTTAAAATGGCTCTTTTTTGGTTCTTGTCAATACCCTGTTGCTATGAAGGATACAACATGAGAAGGGGAAAATCTAAAGAGAAACACAGCCTGCCTGCACATTGTAGCATGCAAGGTTCAAAGTGACACCATGCAGCACAACAAAGTGGCAAAAACGCACAAACACTAGAACAGACAACAAGGAGAGACATATGCAAACAGAGACAGAAAGCCAAATGTGTGCGTACACACACACTCACAAATACAAATAAACCCATTATTAGATGAGTCACTGTGTTCCTGACTTGAATTCAGCCTGTGGTCTTCTGCAAGACCAAATCAGGGGTACAACCACCTCCTACTCAATAAATCCAACTTCACTTTTTCTGGCTGAATGAGTTAATCCATAGTTGTTGTTTTTTTTTAATAAAATGGTAATTCACAATTGTAGCTAAGAATCTGTTTAATTTTCTAACCAAAGAACAGAGAGATGCTGTACATTGTGTAATCTGTTCATCCAGTGCATGTTAGAGCTAGGGTGATTTCCTCAACAAGCAGTCAGCAGCAAAACACACACTAAGTACACACAATCACACAGGCACACACATTGGGTCTGGCTGACAGTATCTTCACTCTAATCAGAATCTTAATTAGTCTGCTAGCAGCATCCCATTAACATATATTCCTCCTAATTAGCTAGGGACACACACATACAGAGGCAGAGAGGCTGAGACAGAAATTAAAGATGTTTCTTGAAGTAAGATGAGAAAATAAATTATCAAAGCAGGCTAACAAAAGTAAAGCTTTAATCTGTCCACCCTGTTCTGCCTTGCTGACAGAACCCCCCCACCCCCCAGCTTGGCTAAGGTCAAAGCCAACAGAAATTAAGTTTTATCATTACAGTACTATGTTCAGACCAATGTTTCTGGCCTTGACAAATCAGCCACATTTTCTTTTCTGCTTCCATATTTTCACTGGACAGAATAAAAACTGAAACAGAAGACTGCAACCAATCACAACATTGACTTAACAGGGATCAAAGTCTTCGGCCATGAGGAGTTCCATACTCACGTTATGTGATTAGGGTTGGGTACCGAAACTCTGTCACCTACCTAACCGAATTAGAATGCAAATTTCAGTACCTCATTGCGGTGCCACTTAAATGTGTCGATTGAACTATTTTCTCTCTGGTGCTTCGAAATCACCATTCACCGCAGTACCAAATGTAGTGTCCCTCAAAGAAAGGAGATAAGAGTACAGCCGGGTTAGGTGGCTTAAGCTTTATATTTTGTGAATTTGTTATGTAAATGTGTTGTGTTTTGTATTTACTTACATTTTAGTACACTTCTATTGATACATTTAAAGAATTTTAAATTAAAAAAATATCAAAAATCTCTCTTCATTCACCACATATTTTGTGTGTATTAATTATGTTTCAGGCACTGTTTAAGCACTGGAACCATTTTAAAAGAATCGATACCCAAACAATCCCCCACCCTGCATCTAATGCAGTGGAACCAGGGGAACTGAACAAACTCAATATACTGAAGGGCACAAGATCTAACGGATAATTCTGTAAGAAATCTTGGTTTGAAATCATTTACCATAACAGTTTTTAAACATGTTTTTTTGTATTTGAGGCTATAGGAAACTATTTGTTTCTGGGTGTTTATGTGCCATTAAAGGCTGCTGTCAGACTAACCTAATGGTTCTGGTAATGACTCTGTTTATCTGTGCTTGAGTCTTTGGAAGCTACCTGTAGCTACAGTCACTGCAATGGACGATATAACACAAAATTTTCAGTGATGCTGCTACAGAGTGTTACTAGAGCAGGTTTTGCAGTGTTAAACATGACTCACACAAGTTATTTACAAAAGTCAAAAGCAGGCTTTTATATGGACACACACTTATTCACTTAAGCATACTTCCGGCATCTCATTTTCGTCAGTTGCTATTGATGCAATTCCTCACAAAATCACACTTTTATATCATTCATAGGTGAGTCACCCTTTACAATAACGGTGTTATGATATATTGGCTGAACAAACACAGCTTCCCTATTGTCAGTTTAATCTGAAACACTGGGTGATTTAGACAAACGACGATGTGGATAATGCGCAGAAACACACACACACACAGGCTGTGGGTGATGACCAAAAAGGGTGCTGTGGGTGAAAGATGAAAAGGAGCATTTTGAATTAGACTCTAATTTCTTTGTTGTAATGCCAGGCCTGCCTACAGTTCTGTGTCATGACTCATGTCCTCCAATCCATAACCACCAGATCTCTATTTCTACACCACCATGGCTCGATTTCAAATCTTGGCATCACACTGTGCTCGTTTGAGACAGGCAATGAAATTTTGAAAGATCTATGTTGCCATGGGATGCAGATCCTTTTGATTAAGCTGCCTTACACAGCTATGGATGCATTTTGAACACACATAAGCTGAAGATGTCACAATATCTGCCAACAAAAAGCTTCCACTGGAACTTTTGACTGTTTCTATGCTTTACCCAAAGGCACTGCAGTTTTTGTTTTGTGGCATCTCATTCATCCCGGCATTATTTCTTATTTCTCAAATATTTTAAAGTTTGCAGTCACGTGGTGCTGCTACATATCAGCAGTCTTTAGTGATTTCCAGAAACCACATTCTTTAATTAGCAGCTTCATGTCAGAAGCAGATTTTAACATTCTGGGCACACCTGTTTGTTTCTCCCACCCTGAGACCACTAAGGTACTTGTCACACGTAGTTCTTTTTGGGGCCAAAATAGTCACAGTTTACGGTGATAAAGCATTCCCACTTGTCATACTGGGAATCTTTGACCATGTTCACATGATTAGGAGGTAGGATGCCATGGCCACCTACAGTTTTAGCATGCATAACACCCCTAACACCCCTCCGTGGATGCAGGTAAAAACTTTCATATGCAAGATGAGAAGAATACAAAATAGGCTATTTTGTGGGGAAATAAGTTAGTAGCAAATAATTGCTCTTACATCTTAATGTTAAAGGTAGCTGCAGTATTAGTGTATTTTAACAGATTTTATGAACCTCTTGGCAGAGTTAAAACCTTGATGAAACTCTGATAATATTCCTTGCTCACAGTGAAAATCATGTTTTCTTAAAGCTACACTGCATTTTTAACCACTGGCAGCACATTTCTGCAAAAAGTACTCTGACTATTTAGCCTTTGGCAATCATATTTGCTGTACAATACAAAGACAAAAACTGCTGTTAATGAGAATGTTGATGACATAAGGCTTAGTACTGGGAGTACTGTCATTTTTACCAATCCTCATAAAAGAAATACAGTTAAAATACAGTTAAATGTGGAGCAGCCTTGATTCATTGAATGTGTGAAGTCCGGTGCTCTGAAATAGAGAGCAGTAGAGCACAAGATATTATATCTTTTAAACAAAATGCATCTTTATAAACTACCTCCCATTTAGCCCTGTCACCATACAGATTGTTAATATTGGTGAATTCTGTAAAATGTAAGATGTTTTTAATCAAATATCAACCTTACAAAAAATGGAAGTACACTTAATATAATATATTAGTATGCCAAATACAGCCAATAGCAAACTGCCTAATTCACTGTCATGAAATATACTTGGAACTCTGATTGATAATTAAATTGATTTCCACAACAATAATTACCATTAATAACTATTTGGTTAAAGGTTCTAGTACAGGTTGACAATATATTAGTTCTTATGCAATATTGAAGAAACCAGCATGTACATGTGTATATACATGTATATAAAATGTATTTAAACTGACAACAAACTAACTTAGATGCACTAAACTAGAGAACAAAGAGGTGTGTGTGTGTGGGAGTGTGTGTGTTTCAGGCCAAATCAGGTGATATGTATAACTGTGCCAAGTTAAAAGGAGTTAGTTAGCATGCACAAAACTAAGTGTCTGTGTGAAGCACAACATTTCTAATAACAATTTAGTGGTGGCTGAGAACTATGGTGATAATAATCTGAATTTAAAGGGGTGGTATTATGCTTTTTTGGCATTTTCCCTCTCCTTTATTGAGTTATATATCTTTTTTGTGCATGTAACAGGTTTGCATAGTGAAAAAGCCCAAAGTCCAGCCCAAAGGGAGTTTGGATCTCCCACAGAAAGCTGTGCTCAGAGCTGCTTGAAAACTGCTCGTTTGTAGTCCAACCCTTCACTTCCTTGACTTGTGACATCACAATGCAAACGCGTGATAAAGCTTAGCATAAAGCCAAGCGGCTGGCGGGGTCAGGCATGCCCTCAAACCAAGCTAATCTGAGCGGAGGCCCTTTGGCTCGACGCGCCTTTGTTTGGGTTTCCATTATAGAAAAGTTGTACCTGTACCTGCTTCCAGGTACTTTTTTTTGTATCACCTCACCTCCGCCGAGGTAACAAGTGAGTTGAGGGATACTAAAATGTAGCGTTAAAACACGACAGACTGCTGATTAGTCAGAGAATATTCACTTTTCACTGCATCATCGTTGCTTCACCAGACAGAGGCCAGCAACAGAAAGTTTATTTTACAGTTTTCATATGGAATTTCATCACTAAATCCACTTCTGAGAAGTTTTGAAGTGAGAAATCAGCTGTGTAGATTTCGAATATTGACACTTTTACGAGAAGTGATGGCGGAACAAAAGTGTAATGAATATATTGCGGAGTTGAGGAGCTTCGCAAGTGGTGGCGAGGGAAGCCTGTGGCGACCCGTGGGAGGAGGGTGTGAGGCCGGCCAGACGCCTGCTCACAGAGCCCTCTGCTCCCGCCGTGTCACACAGACCGCTGCAGCAACAACGGCAGAGGAAAACACAGCTGGAAGGTTTTCATACTGCTTATCTGTCTTTACATTGTGAGGAATATTCAAACGTTTTAACCGTAGACTGTATATGTTTGAGGCTGTGTGGATCGCTGGTGTGTGTGTGTCGCATTGAACATTATGGCCATTGTGTGTGGTGTTGCTGTCTCTGGGTACTATCTGCAATGGAAAACAGAGCAGGGCCAAGTAGATTCGAGTCTATGGATTTTCGCTATGGAAGCATTTTCGGCAAGGCAGCATAGAACACCGACAACAGTTCAGCGTTTAGTCCTGATGGTAAGATGTAGAACACTGATGATGTGTGGTTGTGGACTAGTAATAACTTATGCCATCTGCTAGGTTACGTTTGCAGTCTGAAGGCTTTGATTTGGATCACACTACCTTCTTTCTTACAACCCGCCCTTCTCTGGTTCTGATTGGCTAGTAGTCCTTACCTAGGAACTGCGCATGTGCAACTCCCAACAAAAATATGGTACAAGTAAGATGCATCACTCTGTAGCTCAAGAGCGGAGCGTACAACAGACAGGCTGAAAAGTGGAGCTGCAGCAATGTGCAGTATGAGGAAAATATGGTGTGGCATCTGTTCTGATACAACCCCTAGTTAAGATTTTGAACCTGAAAATGAGCATAATACCACCCCTTTAACAAGAAAGGATCACAACAATTTTACCTCAATGAAAAACACATCAATGTATATTAATCAAAAGCTACACAGTCATGTACTTAGCCAAGTAATTTTCATGTTAAGATATGTGAAGCTCTATAATGCACAGTTACTTTACGACTCTATATTGTAAGAAATATATTGCTTTAGTGTGCTAGGAGGACCATTGTGGATTCAGCCAGGCTGGGAAGAATTGTGACTCTGTCGCAGTCTTTTACAGTGTTGTATTCTCATACAGATGAGATGAGAGAGCCGCTGGGTCGGGCTGGTTTCCAGTAGATAGAGCGAAGAAACAGAGAGAATGATGAGTTTTGTTGATGTCAGGAGTCAGAGGTCAATGGTCACTGACCAATCGTAGCTACAAGCTGATTCCATGGGCTGACTTCACACTTAAGTGTGACTTTCTGGAGGACTACTGGGAAACTGAGTTCAATGACTCACATGTTAATGATAAAAGTTCAGTTAAGGTCCCAAATGAACAACTGAGGTCCCTGTGATCCCAACACATTTGATGAAAACATAGATTGCACTCTTATTAAGGACACTCACATATTAAGTACAACAGAGGATAAAGTGCAGGAAAAACTCAAAACTCAGATTGAGATACTTAAGTAAACTAAGGAAATTGTTTTAATGATCAAAACGCTATGTCTGTGTCATTTCAGACTGCACATTCAAGAGGAAAAACTCATTCACTCAGAGGGTGAGAGAGACAAGCAGTCTCAAAGTTCCAAATCCAGCACATAAAAGCCTTGGTACTGAAATGAAGGGAGGCGATTGCATGTTTCCAGACAGATTAGAGAAATCTGAGTAAAGATCAGAGATGATCTGCTGTGTCACTGTTAGTTTAGTTTGAACTGTTCCCATGCAGGGTGTTTAGTTGATTGGTCTCATTAATTATTTTTTCCATAAATTAAAATAATTCCACATTTTTTGTCATATTCAGTATTCCCGTGGGAATGTGCTCACAATACCTAAGCTTCCGTAGCATCTCTGTCCATTCCAGATAGGTATTATTCCCCTCAACATTTTAATGTGTATAACTGAACTCTGTGACGTGAAGCCATAAAATGCAAATGCATGAGCAATGGTTTGGAAAATTTCCACTGCCACCAAGTGTAAAAGTGACCTTGTAGCTATTGAGCTTTGGAATGAAGTTGTTTTAAAACTGAAACAAACTTTGGCCATCAGTATTAACATACAAGTGCAACACCTGCTTGCACTTGTCAGAATGTGGTCAGTATCAAATTATAAGTTTTCCCCATTTTATTAAAAAATACATGGTTAATTCACTGACGTACAGCAAAATTGTACGAAAGCTTGTAAACAATGCAAAAAACCACCACAAAGGGCTGCGTTCTCAGTTCAGCTGTGACTCTATACCAGTTATACAAATGTTGGCAGAGACTTTCAATTGAGCCCAATTAATTGTGTTATGTGAGATTTTTCAAGTATGATAAAATATTCGTTGTTCACATGGGTCTGCGTACCACTAGTCTCACAGTTTTTTTTTTTCTTTGTGAGCAAATGTTTTTACATGCTCACATAGAGTAAACCAAAATCTACCATGGTACTTGGAAACTTGCAAACATGGTTGGTGTGAAATCCCATCTATCCAAAATAACTCTCACAGACTTAGAACTGTATACAATATTTATTGACAATGTATTCATTTCCATAGGTTTTTCATAGTAAAGACAGACACTGACTTTTACAGGGCTTATCTTTAAGAAGGGTCTGGGTTACAGGGAATGTTCTCGTGAGTGGCACATACAAGGATTTTTCAAGGTTTAGGGTGTTGAAAGGGTAAGAAGGATTGATGCTCCTTGGAGTGAAGTCCAGGGCAGCAGGAGGATAAGGCTTCTTCTGTGAGTGTGTGCAAACATACACTTTCACCAAGATGTGTCATTTAGGCTTTTAGGATGTCAGTCTGTCCTTGCTCTCCAGAGAAGACTCTGCTGTCTGATGAAAACCTTGCATTTCCAAAAACTTTAACTTTCCAAGAATGAAGAAAAAAAAATTCAAACCATGTATTTTTTTTTACTTTATACAAGGGATCATGAAAAAAAAATTATAAGAATACATGTCATTAAGTTTTCAGAATCTCTAAAGGACAATGTAATCATTCTTTGTAGTATAAATGTGAAAATTGCCAGAATTGGATTTACAAGGTTTTGCCAAACAACATTGTTTACAATTGTTTTGTTTTTTTTACACAGGAGTATAGAAGTATAAAAATATATGAAACAAAAAAGCACTGTGAAGTACAAACACATATTCAAAGTGTAGAACTTATGAAGCAGACCTTTCTTGCCACTTGCAGGCATGCTTTGGAAACACGCCGGCAACTGGCATACACGCCGACATACATCCACTAAACACTCTCACACCCAAATACACCATGTCATACCACATACAGTATTCTGAAGATTAAGAAATATATTTATATTGGGTAGGTTGAGATTTGTCTATGGCTGAGTTGGATTTAGTACCTTAATGACCTTTAAAATATTTTAGGTGTTTGGAGTCTGCCAATGCTGAAAATGTGTGTCTGTAAGTACTGTAAATGTGTCTGTAAACAGTATTATGGGAATTGTGTTGAACAGAGAAAGACACAAAGACAAAAAATGTCTGAGACAAGCTCAATAAGGTACTTTTCCTTAAGTACAATTCTTGGGTTTGAAGTTGTAGTTTGTGGTTGTAGTGTTGTTAGGAATGTGAACTGTGCTGACCTGAGATGGTTGACTTTTGGGCTGATACAAGGGCATCACTAGCCTCTTCACCTTGTGTGTGTGTGTGTGTGTGTGTGTGTGTGAGTGTTCAAAAAGGTGGTGTGCATTAAGCTGTAATTAGCTGATCATTGGTACTAGAGATTGTTATACTTTTGCTGACATGTTACAGCAAATACATGCTGCAAAAGAATATCTTCTACATTCATGAATATATGTTACATTTTGGCAAAACCATAGACATGTGCTTTAACAAACAAAAATAAACAAAAAGTGATCAAATGACACTTTAAATTATTTACATCGTTTCACATGAGCCTTTGCATTCTCTTAACATTACAGTATAAATAATATTAAATGTCCTTTTGTCTTTTCTGTTGAAAGCCCATAGGTATTTATTTACAGGAATAATATCTTCCAATTGATGATTTATAATATACGATCTTATATATACATACTTATTTGAATATGGTTTTGGGAAATGTTCCCAAATTTGAGTTCAACTCAACCTCATCTATAGTAAATTTTACAATTCCAATAATAATAGTTTTATAGTATTACTCAGAATCTCTGGATCCCTTTGTGTATGTGGTTTTTTAAACATACTTACAAAATAAGAATAAAAACACATTTTTTCCAGATAAAGGTACATTGAAAACAAGAAAAAATAGAAGATTTTTTTTCACTAGAATGATGAAAAAAACAAAACATAACAATTTACTTGTGCAGTTTTCAATACTTGGATCAAGTCAATGTGAAAATTATTCAATTTGATGAGTAACATGTAAACATCAGTGAGGTGAAAGTCAAACTGAACTGGACTGTAATGAAAGTTAGAACTACACAATGTTCAGTCAAAGTTTACATTTTAGTTTTTGGGCAGTGTTTGTGAAAATGCATTGTTGTGTCATTCTTAAAACAGTCATTACTGTTACATAAATGCTTTTTAGAAAAATGTAAATATTTCAATATCATGATCAATACTACGTATATTTGCAATACCAATCAGACATATGTTTTATAAATTGTAATTACAGACTTATGTATGCTCATTTGTGAGGTGAATTCAACACAAAAAGCACAAATGAAATGAAGCAATTCAGTGAGCAAGGAGGAGGTGATCCAGAACAGAATATCAAGGAGTTACTACTGTACAGAGCATGCAGTGAGACATAACCATATTTGGCTACATTTTAATTAAACAATTAGAATATAAATGTATTCACCTCCACAATCAAAATGAATGGTATACCAGGAGAAATTTTGATGAACTCAAAAGAAGCACATGGGAGAAAGGCTCCAGTTCTCATTTCACTTGGATTTTTGAAAGGTATCTGGAGTTACCTCATCTTCATTTCTGTTTTCAACAATGTTCATGTCGGTAAAATTTCACATATGAGACTTTGTCACTCACAGCTACTCCAACAAACTTATTATGTTGGCTCGTCAGACTTGAATTCCAAGAGATTCGCATTCATTTATAAATAAGTTGGTACTTTGGTGTTATGACCTCTTGTCAGCATACACAGAATCCATTCATACGGACAGTGTGGCAAATCTATGGAAAGGGGGATATGACACTCTTGTGTATTACAGCAGTATGTTTACATTTTAACCTTGTTGTAATTGAAAAATAAAGTGTGATCATAGTCATATTAGTTCCTCTTAAGACAGCCCCCATAAGCACCAGGTGTTAGAAGAACTATGGTACAGCCTCTATGGCTTTTAAGAACTTGTGTGCAAAATCTCTTATAAAATCTGTCTTGTGGACATACAGTCAAAAGCTCAGCATCAATAGTAAATAATCTGTAATTATCTGTTATAAGTTCATTTTGGATATGCGGCTATGTCTTATGATTATAAACCCATTTTTCAATCTGGAAACAGCATGTGACTAAAAGATCTTAAACCTATAATAAGTACAATATTCTGGCTTGGGAGGCAGATACAATACATGAACTCACTGGCAACAAAAAGAAAAATCATCTGCATTAGAAAATAATGGTGTTAAAAGCTGATATTTGATAACTTTTGTGCTTTTAATGCACTCTTCCTTTCTGTGGACCAATGGAGTCATTTTAGCTTCACCATCTGTGTTCTTGTTAAACCATAAACTTATTATCATAGAATAAAGTGCCTTTTTAGCAGTTTCCTTTTATCAGTGTTGCACAACAACAAAGGGAGAATAGAGAGCTGAAAATTAATTTTGCAGGCCATATTATCCCTAAACTAAATACTAGGAATCTGCTTTGGGGTAAAATCCAATATTTCTAATAATAATAATTTATAGTAAAGCCAGTTTGGCTAAAGATAAATATTTGATATTGTCTTTCTTATATATTTATCTATCTCTCTTTATGTTTTTTACTCTCTTTCAAAAGTTTGACACAGTGTACAGAACACAATAATGATGCTGTGTTAGCTTCATGCTGCTTTACTATGCTGCTTCATGCTACTATGCTTTATTATGCCTTTTTTGACCATCAACAGGCTTCTTGAGTGCAATCTGAGTTAAAACCTGGAAGTTTTGGAATGATCTTAGTTGATATCACTTGCCACCTTATTTAAATGGCTTATGAACTGAGAACATGCTTAGAAATAAATTATATAGTGCTCCCAATATATTAAAGTAGAAAAACGTTGATCTGAAATGTCTTTCACATAACATGATATTGTAAATTGTGAACGTTAGGCCCTTTTATTAGTAGTATGAAATTAATTCTAGTAACAATATTGTTTCTTTGACATAAAACCCTGTTAACCTGAAAACTGCTTCTGCACTTTTTTCAGTAGTGTCAGTGAAAGTAAACGGTCTTTTAAATATGTCAATTTCTATCTAACTTATATATTTTGGCAATGAATTATGTATGCTGTAAATCCAAAATAATAAAAACATAAAAAATATGCAGACAAACATTTTTTTTAAAAATGGCAAGATACACGATTCACAAAATATGTAAAATTTAAACAATTACTCTGGAACAGGCACCTTATATGTTTGTAATCTCTCTTCTATAAGGTTTTCACGTGTTAGCCAGCAAATGTGGTTTCCAAGATATGATGGATCCAGTCCTGAATATAGTAATTCAGCCCAGTGTTACAAGATCACGTAAAATAAAAACAAACCAGATACAAACAAGAAATGAGCAACATATTTTGTTGTTTGTTCTTGCCCTCACTGATGTCTTTTCTTCTCTTAATTGACATAGTAAAGCCAGTAAACAATGTTGAAGAAGGAAAAGACAGTTGGGAAGATTATCCTCGACCATTTGTCAATAGAGTTTACGTCAGTCAAGTCTGGGATGGTGATCTTTAGCTGTGAGGCGCGCCTCCGTAGTCGACTCTTCTTTTGAGTCATGTGGCACTCCAGCGTGTTTCGGCCAAAGTTGTGCCTGGCCAGCCCTGCTTTGCGGTACTGTAGAGTTGAGCTGTCATATGTCAGCATGGTATTTCGTGGGTCGTTGAGACCTAAAGCCAGCTCTGAAACGCCCATGTCGTTTTTGATGTCCAGGGTTCCCAAAAGGATGTTTTCATGTGGATCCATCTGCCAAAGCAAAAGAGTATAGTGTCATGTATTAATGCCATGCAACATCATTCTTTCTCAAATAAATCACATTTTACTAAAATAAATAAAAATGTATTAAAATAAAATTTCAAAAATATGGAGACCATCAAAATATATTCTTCACTATGGGTGAAATGCGTAATGTGAAAGGGGTTGCTCATGCTATGCTGTGTCTGCATGATGTGTAAATGTTTGGTTTGGCAACGCATGGTAATATGTTAATGTTTACGTTAAGTGGCAAAATCAATAATACAAATTCAAGACACTGTAGAAGTTAAGCTGTAAATGTGTAATTGCAGTTTAAATATTTTTTTGTAGTACCTTATTCTTTTGATCACCAAGTCCAATTGCTGCATCATCCACAAAGATTGGTTCCCACATCGAGTCATGACCATCAAGATCCCTTTGTTTCATTCTTGCATACAGGGTGTCATCTCTGCCAACTACATTCCCCACCAGCCACTGCAAAAGAACATCAGCAACGAACAATTAGTAGATGGAGGTTACATTTATGTAGGTGAGTATAACTAATAATGTACGTACATTCTTTTTAAATAATAAAACCATTGTGTTACCAAATAACTGCAAATACTTGGGGCCATGAACTACTGTACACCTTTTTTAGTAATGCTCTTAAATAAAGTGTATTGTTATGAGAGCTTAATTCATCAATCCAGTTTTCCATTTCTCCTTTTCTTTCACTTGATGTCACAGGATATTGATGAAACCATTTTCCTGCTCAGTTGTAGACAGTTTTTTGTATTTAAATGATGTCAGCAAGTCCATATGCAGCCATATTATAGTCGCTATTTTGCATCTCTGCTAGTACGCATTTGGTTCATATCAGCTGGGAGCACAAAATGGGAAAGTGAACGCAACTGTTTCTACTAAGACAAAGAGTCAAGTGGCTCAGAGACCTTCTTTCCCTCTGTTTCAGCTGGCAACATGTCACATTTAGATTTCAAACAGGGAAAGTACAAGCTTACTCTACTTGGTGCAGTGGAAGCAGGAAACATTAGGTCAACCCTCCATTTGAAGTGGTGACATTTCTTTTCTTTACTAGTAATTATTCTGTGCTCCATAGACAACTATGAATTATTAAATTAAAATTTCACTGCAAAATAAAGGAAATATGTCATTGTGTGAACATAGAGCAAGCAAAATGCTTTCACTTGAAAATGTAAGCATATTGTAGCTCATCTAGATTATATGCTTGAATCTGTAAATGTGTAGGCATTTTTCTGAAAAATAAACTACAGGGGCAAGTTAAGCTATTCTTACCTTGTTAGCATCCATCCTCATCTTTTCATTGTTGGCTGTAGCTGTCTTCTCAGCTGCCCTTTTCTGGCGCTGAGGGCCCCGTCCAAAGAAGATGTAGTTTACCAGCGCATACTCCAGCAGAGCCAGGAAGACAAAGACGAAGCAGCCCATGAGGTACATGTCTATGGCCTTGACATAGGGGATTTTGGGGAGCGTTTCTCTCAGGTGGGTGTTTATAGTAGTCATGGTGAGCACGGTGGTAATACCTGGTGGAGAAAGATCATATTCATTATGCTATGACAGGAATTGTGTAAATCAAGAATGCTAAAATAAAATAAGAGTTAAAGCTGCAAGCAGTATTGGGTGGGCCCTCACACCATGATGTGCTTCTGTCTGAAGTATTACAAATTTTTTACTGGTAAGGAAGGAGTGAAACATCACTTACTGTGTTCCATATGTGGCGCTAGAGAACACCTGCTAATCATATGATGTGTACCAGTACATGAAGTGTGGAGCGCCTTTGAAGATTTCATGTAAATCTAATTAATTTTGTCACAAAGGGCTTACATCCGGTTGCCAGTTGGTGGCGCTATGATATTGAGTGAATTTTGGCATGTAGATGTTTTGAAGGTGGGACTTAAATCTAGCACGTAACATGCCATAACCTATGGCCATAACGCGTCGTAACATGCCACACCACGGACATGCCATTACACTAAGGGTGCTTTCACACCTGGATCGATTTGTTTTGTTCCGGAACAGATACTTTGTTCCGAATCAATTAATTACGTCACTCGTGTTCACACCACACTGTTGTAAAGCGGTCCAAATCACTCACCCTTCCAGGGCTTTCCTTACGCCATTACATCACTATCTCATGCGTGCAGGTCATGCATTCCATTGGGGGTCATCTCCATGACAACAGTAACAGAAAATAAATCGCGGGTGGACTTGGCGTTGCAAAAAGGTGAAATAGATGTTTTGCTCGGAACAATGGACCTAAGCCATTTGTAGGAAAAAGGACCCGCCCACATACCTGGAGGATATTAACAATTCATTTTGTGAGAATCAGG
>JAPMOB010251495.1:0-11986 GCA_029875015.1 Lepomis gibbosus
GAAAGATGAGTAAGATGATTGTGTTTTACGAAGTTTATGTGCTTGTGTCTTTGTGAGGGTGTGTGTGTGTGTGCATGTACAGTACAGATGGTTTCCAGCACTTCAGAATGTTTGGAAATGTGCAGAGATACACGTGATGCATCCACAGACCTGCGTTTGCTAGTGGTCCACACTTAGGTGTACATGCGTACGAAAAGCAAGACGGTGTGAAATAAGAGAGTCTTAACAAGTTCAGTGTGTAAACAGTCACACTCGTATTGCTAGTGGATGGATTTCAGTCTCATAAGGACATCTGCAGGGAGCACTGAACAGCTGCCTTACGGAGGTAACAGTCTTATTTAAGACTGCTTTCAACACTTGTGTTGCCAAGCAGTGTGACTTGCAGCCCCTGCTCCCTCTGCCAAAGGCCAGGTTAAAAGAGAAGAGATGGCTGGTTTCATTTTATTTTAGATTTTTTTGGCCACTGTCAGTGACAAAGGTATCTCAACAATGACAAGTATCTGGAAGTGTTAGGGCTTTTCAAAAACTGATGACATTTCATCATAGGAAAAATTAGTAATTTGACAAATTAGAGTAGCAATTCAATTGGATTGTCTTATTTATCATTAAAGTAATAATAATTAAATAACATTATCTTAATTATAGATTGCATTTGCATGTGTATGAAGAGAAAGGGAAAATTGGGAATTAACCAAGGGGTCCCAACAGGTTCGGCAGAAATGTTGGACAAATAAATTGCCAGCTGTTGATGGCCCAGTCTTGTCAAAGCCAAAACATCAGCCATACCTATGGCTATTACAGTTTTCTCAATTGCTTAAACACTATAACCAGGCTTTTAAACGAAAATTTCAAAACCATAACACCATTTTTCAGAAAAGCAAAACCATTTCCCCAAACCCTACACGCAAATCACTACGCTATGCAGTCATTTAGAAAGCTCTACCTTTCAGTATTGTCCACTTAGGTCAGCACAGCTTGAGCTCAATTAACACACAACTAACGGATGTTCATCAGTCTCAAATCACCCACCAAAACAAGCAGCGAAGGGAGGCTTTGGTGGACTACTCTGGATGCAGCTTGTGGGAAAATAAGACATGGATAATAACCCTAGCAACTGCTTCTGTGAGCTACACAGCTATAGCCTATTTAACTTAAGCCAAAATAGGCTGATTAACTTGACCTGATAGGCCTAGTTTCTAGTTTTGCGGGGATGCTCTGCCATGCAAATTCCCTCCCGTTGATGTCCTATTTAGTAAACAGTAATAGACTCTGGAAACTCACAAACAGCCAGGATCAGTATCTCTTCCAATGATTTGTGCTCCGTGTTGCGTACAAAAAGACAATTCAAATTCGGCAGCGGGCAGGCGTGTTTGTGAGGCAAGCACAACCGTGACAGTTTAACAAGAACACACCCGCTTGTGGGTACACCTTGCTCGACCACTTCACCACACTCTAACAGGGACACTTGCTACTGATTGAACATAGACTCTTTATGCTGCTCCCTGCTAAAAGAAAAATGTTTCTGCTGATACCTGTTCAGAACACCCCCCCAAAAAACAGGACTCTGATGGTAACTTGCTTTAACAAGCTAGATAAAAGGTAATTCCCTGGCAGTGGCAAATAGCTTTGGTTTAATATTTGATTTGATTACATTAATGTTTAAGTTGAGATTAACAAGAAATATTTTTAGTGACTGCATAAAGGGAATACTGCTCGTAAAAAGCATCGTATTTGTTTAAAGTTTTTACAAACTACATGCTATTGCACTTTTGTGTACATAGCATTACATTTAAATTAAAAGTGCGCAATACACTACTTTAGAATTGATTATTCAATTTTGTGTGTAACAATGCGATTAATCACAAGAAAATAATGTGATTCATTGCGATTAAAAATTTTAATCGTCCAGAACTAAAATATATACATTTTTTGTGTCTTTTTTGTGTTCATGTGAAAAGGTTTCTGAGGGGAAGAACCACAAGCAACATTACTTATCGTTTTGAATTTATTTGACCAGTTTGTAAGACTGTGGTGTAGTGTGTGTGTGTGTGTGTGTTTGAGGGCTTGTGTGTCATGGCTTTGGGAAAAGTTCGGTTTTTCAGCAAGACTGAATGATTTTGAGAGAGAGCTTCATTTTGACCTGAAAATAGGATGTTCGGGGAATTGGGTGAGAAGTTATTGATTTTTGTTTAGAGTTTTGAGAAAAAGAGGCACAATTTCAAGAACTGTGTTAAAGTAATTAAAACTGTATTATACTTATAAGAGTTAATTAACAAAGAACTTTACAAAGGACTCAAACAGCGGTCTCCTGCGTTAAAGTTCGTTCTTTTTATGTCCCATCTAACCACCCCACCTCCTTCACATGCAGATTTATCGCTCTTCATACTGTGTCTTTATTCTTGCTAAAAAAACAAACCTTGCCCTCAGACATGACACACAAGCCCTCAAAAACACACGCGAACAGCAACAACAACAACCTTACACAACAACCTAAATTTATCAAATTTATATCACCAAACTTTTATCCAAACTCAAATGATGAACACAACAGAAGAAACAATAAATGTATACATTTGAACATTTTTTATTCCTTAGTGCACTATACAACACAACACACCATACAACAAATTATTCTGCTCAAGCATCCTGTCTTTTGTCTGGGACAGAGATTCTCGTCCTCCATTACATTTATATTTAAACATTTAGCTGCAATTGCTTACATATCAGTTGCTTTATATATTTATATATATGGACCCATTGTTCCCATCTATCTATTGAGGGTTCTGATTGGTGTGTTATCGATTATGGGCCCGTGTCCACCAAAGCGTTTTTTTTCTGACGCCATGGTCTTTTTTCAATTCATTGCAATGGGAGCACCACGTTTTTATGAGCTGGTAAAAACGTTGAGGCGCTGAGCGTCTTTTCTGTGCCGGGCGCTGAGCATTTTTTTCCAGTCGCCTAGAGTTGAAAAATGTTCAACTTTGGGAAAAACACTGCGGTCCTCAAGATCACTTTTTACCCAGCTGTCCAATCACAGTAGATGAGGGGTGGGACAAATATTACACCATAGCAACAGTTACTATCCTGGAACCGGTCTTCTTCGAACCTCAGCTCTTGGACTAAATGGTGGTAAACGCCGAGATGTTTCCTTGCTCAAAACATCTCAAAAACCCACATACAGTGAGTCCGTCCTCTCTCTCTACCTGCTATAGCGTTCTCTTCATACAGAGATAGAGCAAGAGCAAGTGCTGTACTCTGTGTTGACATTTTTACATCCAGTAAAGTTAGGCAGAACTATTTGCAACAACTGTAACATAGCAACCAAAGCAGTCGGAAAAAACGCTACGCCTCAAAAACGGCCTCCAGCGTTCCCTGTCAGGCGTTTTCAGAAGAGCAGCTGGCGTTTTCAGCTGGCAAAAAATGCTTTGGTGGACACAAGCCCTATGACTCCTTGTGTTTCCATCTGGATAATTGTGTGGCAGTTGAGCTCAAGCTGTGCTGACTTGAATGAACGATATTAAATGTTAGCAATTTAGAAAAATTGTAAGCTTTAACCCATAATTGTATATCATTAAATGCATCAAACCCTAAATGCAGACAAACGTAGGTCTACAGGGTAATGCGCGGTAGGGGTATAGGTCACTTACGCAATATGACTATTACTACACTTCTAAAACAACATATAAATTAAAAATACAAAAAATATTACAGTAGTTGGCCAAAACTATTGGGGCCAACTATAATTATATATTTATTTCATATGAGCTTCATATGGAGAACTTTGGAACTAACCAATGTGAGGTCCACATTGTATCTCTATCACCACTTTGAAAACACGTTGGGGTGGTAAAACACGAATTTACTGTGTGTGGTTTTATAATGTCTGAAAATTGAAGTTCACTATTAAGAGCTTGTATGGCACTGCCTGTGAGCACAGCTTCCTGATGTAGTTTTACATTTAGTGAGAGTGCCTCACCAAATAAAGGTTTAATTGAGAACCCTTGAAGTATTTTCACTGCAACTGTCAACTCTTAACCTCAGTAATTAGAGTTTATGATGCTAATGTTCTCTTGCTGCTTCGCAACCACAGCGCCCACCAGGCTGCTGAGTGACACTTGAGGGGGCAGGAGTGAGTGACAGCAGAGCGAGGAGCAGACAGGCTGACCAGATGGCTGGAGCTGTAGTGCCTGCAGTGCTGTGGCTTAATACCACAGGAGTATGTTCAGGGGAGAAGCGGTGACGATGATACACAGCAAAGCATCATTGGAGAGAAACTTTATGCATTTGGATTATACTTCACAATTGTGAAATGCTTCTAATCTGTATTGTTTTGTGGCTAAACTTCACTTTGGTTCATGTGTGTCGTGTGTGCATTGTACTGTATTTGTATGAAAGCACTGATACAAAATAATAACATTTTAAGGGTCTTGGGGAGTCAAGTTTGAGCCACATACGCAGATTGGAAGTGAAGAAAATAACATGTAGCTTTTACATGAGTCATTTAAATGAAGTGTATATGATTTGGACGTGTCAAAAGAGACTGGCTTGCCTCTTGTCACCGACCTCGGTTAGTCTTTTTATTAAAGGGGTGGTATTATGCTTTTTGGCTTTTCCCCTGTCCTTTATTGAATTATATATCTTTTTGTGCATGTAACAGGTTTGCAAAGTGAAAAAGCACAAAGTCCAGCCCAAAGACAGTTCCCATCTCCCACAGAAAGCTGTGCTCAGAACCACTTGAAAACATCTTGTTTGTAGTCCAGCCCTTCACTTCCTTGACTTGTGACGTCACAATGCAAATGCGTCATAAAGCTTGCCAAGCAGCTGGCAGGGGTCAGGCACACCCTCAAACCAAGCTAGTCTGAGCGGAGGCCGTTTGGCTCGACTCACCTTTGTTTGGGTTTTCATTGTAGAAAAGTTGAACCTGTACCTGCTTCTAGGTACTTTTTTTCGTATCACCTCACCTCCGTCGAGGTTCCAAGCGAGCTGAGGGTTACTAAAATGTAACGTGAAAACACGACAGACTGCTGATTAGTCAGAATATTCACTATTCACTGCATCATTGCGTTCACCAGAAAGTTTATTTTACAGTTTTCTTATGAAGTTTTGAGGTGAGAAATCAGCTGTGTGGATTTCGAATATTGAAAGTTTTATGAGAAATGATGAACAAAAATGTGATGAATATTTTTGGAGTTGAGGAGCTCAGCAACTGGCGGCGGGTGATGCCTGCACCAACCCGCGGGAGGAGCGTGTGAGGCTGGCCAGCTGCCCGCTCACAGAGCCCTCTGCTGCCACCGTCGCACAGACCGCTGCAGCAACAACGGCAGAGGAAAACACAGCCAGAAGATTTTCATACCGCTTGTCTGTCTTTACAATCTGAGGAGTATTCAAACGTTTTAACCGTAGACTGTATATATTTTAAGAGCTGTGTGCATTGCTGGTGTGTGTGTCGCATTGAACATTACGTCACGGCAGTTGTGTGTGGCTTCGCTATCTCTGGGTACTGTCTGCAATGTAAAACTGAGCAGGGCCAAGGTGAGTCGAGTCTATCGATTTGTGCTATGGAAGCATTTTCGGCAAGGCTGCATAGATCGTCAGAACACCGGCAACATTTAGTCCTGTAAGATGTGGAATAATGATGTTGTGGACTGGGTTACGGTCGCAGTCTGAAGGCTTTGATTTGGATCACACGGCCCTGGATCACACTACCTTGTTTCTTACGACCCGCCCTTCTCTGCTTCTCATTGGCTAGTAGTCCTTACCTAGGAACTGTGCATGTGCAACTCCCAACAAAGATATGGTACAAGTAAGATGCATCACTCTGTAGCTCAAAAGCAGAGCGTACAACATACAGGCTGAAAAGAGGAGCTGCATCAATGTGCAGTATGAGAAAAATATGGTGTTTTTTGAAAATTAAACCATGTAAGCCTGTTCTGGTACAACCCCTAATTAAGATTTTGAACCTGAAAATGAGCATAATACCACCCCTTTAACTGAAACCACAGTATTTTTTCCTAGCTTGCTGGCTTTGGACATAAAATCGTTCAGTGCTTTTCCATCCACCTATTGTTATGCACATTTTTATTTTGGCATTAAAAAAGAGTGGAAACTGTGGAAAGTTTTCAAACTTAACGTAGGTGAAACAGTTGATGTATCAGTTGATCCAGATAAGGACTCATTAATTGCTGGTTGAATTGTGGGTTTTGTATTGAGTGCTTACTGGATAAAACACTGTGGTGAACTGTTTTTTTTTTCTTGTGGTCTGTAGGTAGGCTGACCTGATATTATATCATATTATTTAATGCCATGACTTGACTCTAGAATTATCTTTCTCATATTATTAAAATTTGATATATCTTCTATTGCTCATTATAATAATTCTGCATAATTCATCATAACACAGGCCTGACCCATGAGAAAGAACAGTGTTCTATCTATCTATTATTGTGTTGGTCAGAGTATACACTGATTTACTGCTTGTCCATTTTGAACAATACAGAAGGTAAAGAGCTTAAAAATTAATAGCAAATTAAATCACAATCGCAATTTTGGTTAAAAAAAATTGCAATTAGATTATTTTCCAAAATAATGTCTACACATGGCACGTGTATCAATAGCTGCGTGGTCAAGCTTACTTCTCTAACAGTTATCCTCACATTGTCCTGATAAAGATTTCAAAGGCGTGGAAGAGCATAACTAGTTGACACTTTCATCTCACAATTTTCATTTTAAGGAAGCCTGATAGGATCAAGGGAGTTTCTTTGGAACCATTAATGCACTGTCACCCCATTGGTGCAGAGATGAGAGAAACGGTTTGGTGTTATAAGAAATGCAGACAGGGACAATTTTTAGGAGTTGCAATAATGAACAGTGGCTTTGTCAGGACATACTTAAAAGTTAAGTTCAATTTGCCAGTCACAGGTTTCATTCCTACTCAGTGACCTGGTACTGGCTGGGTATTGAGGAAGTAGCATTAATTTTGTTCAGTGTTAAATCCTTTTGAAGATTGGTATCCGGTAATGTTATATATAATAGGTTCAGGAGGAAATATTTAAAGAAAAAAAGCAAGGAAGAAAAAAAGACAGAGAAGAAAGGGAGATGGGGGAAACAAGTGAAAGTGATCATTTCTGAGCTGTTACAAGTTCATTACATTATTCATTGCTTATCCCCCACCTTGTTTGGGCTTTTACGGGTTTCCTTTCTCTTGTGATTATTCTTTCCCCTATTCCCCCTCTGTTCTTTATCTTATCAGCAATGTGCAGGTGTTCCATGGCATACTGGCAAACTTAATTTGATTATCAAGTATTCAAATTCATGGTATTTTCTCTCAACTCTTTTCTTTTCACCATCTCCCAGCAGGCTCTTTCTGTGGAACAATGCAATGACTGCTGGGGCTAGAGACCAGTGCAAAATCAATTCCCTCCACCATGGTCTATAGTTTGAAGTAGCTTTCATAAATTGCTGATGGTGGGTTAGCCACTGTGAATTGTGTTTTAGTGAAAGCAGGTATATGAGAAAGGTGACATTTGAGAGTTTAAAGAGATCATGAAAGAAACATCAAGGTCACCTGTTTTGAAGCAGAGAGCAATAGCATCGTGTTTTAGACTATTCTGGAAAGGATGGGAGTAGCCCGATGATCAGACTGCAGATGCTTTTGGAAATTAGTTTTGGCTTGTATAGCGCCTTCCTCTTGTTTGACCAATCAAATCGCTTTAACACTACATCACATTCCATTTGGGGTTCAGTGTCTTGCCCATGAACATTTCAACATGCAGACTGGAGGAGCTGAGGGACTGAACCACCTATCTTCTTATTAGTGGGCAATCTGCACAACCTGAGCCAGTATATAAACATAATTTCTAGGAGACAGGGTTAATTCATGTTGATTGCCCTGTGAACTCAGGGATACGATATAAAACTCATAGACACCATATTTGTCAGTCACACAAGCTTTTCAGATCCCTAAGCTACTTTATTCACACATTAGTTGCCATAGAGGACTTTTCTCGAAATAATGAACCCCCTTCGGCTGAAACAGAAGAAATGTATAAAAGTATAAAAGGTACTTTTATACATTCTGATACTGCATTTCACAGTGCAGAATGGTCCTAGCACATATAGCATTTTTTAAAGAAGTAAATCTGTGAGCCTTGTACAAAGACTCTCAATCTCAATCTGTTCTTCTGACAGACAAGAGAAGGGAGAGAAATAGAAGTCCTTCGTTCTGTAAAAGACAACAGATGGTGGGAGAGATAGCCAGTAACAGCTGACAAAACAAGCTGCCATTAATTTCCATTCAATAATACATCATATCAAGTCCTTAGTGCCCTTTATATTTCCCTCAAACATTATGTCTAATTGGACTCCAGCATAAACTACTTATAATTCAGTTAATAGAGATAATTGTTATAGAAATATGCATAATTGTGTGCAAGACTCTTAAAGACAGAGCATGCTGTGCTGAAGCAAACTAGTCAGGTCTCTAGAATTGTTTCAAATCTAATTTGCTTTCATCAAAAAAAAAAAAATATTGAGCTCCAATGTTCTCTTTTCCTTTTACTGAAATGTCAGTGTGTTGTGATTGTGACCTTTGCAGTCTTCACTAGTGATTGTAAACTAGACTATACTCGCTGTAATCTGTACTATAAGAGTTGTGATATTATTGGAATCCAATAAAGCTGAGGACCATATAAGTATTATGCGTTGTGAAATGACATGTCACAACCCATAACATTCCACCTGCAAGAGAGATGACAAATCATTTTAATTTCTACTGGGCTGGTCAGGAAGTTAGCGAGGCAAACATCAGTGTAGGTGTCAGAGAATAAAGAATTTCTGGCATTGTGACTTGTTTGGTCCCACAGAATATTTTTAACACATATTTTTAAGTGTGTATCATACCGAGGTGAAGAGCTATGAAGACAAAGGAAAATGTTCAACTTGTGTTCTTAGCTTTTCTTTGGCTGGCGATATTTCCTTGGGGAAACTTTATTTTGCGTCACTGCAGCTAGTAGAAAGTTGAATTTTCATACAGCAACAAATATACAAGCGCTGTCTGTTTTACATTTCTTTTACTTTTAAGTGAGGTTAGACGATTGCATTTTACTCAGAACATTTTAACACAGATTAACTTCAAATGCAAAACTGAAGAGATCTGAACATGTTCTGTAGTTCATTTTCATCCAACTGCAAATGTGCTGACCAGGTACCGCAAAACCATTTGCATGTCTTCTCCTGCCCTGCCGGGGACACGGAGGTACCTGAAATTGAATCAGGGAGATGCTGTAATTAACAAACGCTCCAAGGAACAGTGAGGCCAAACAAGGCTGAAAGACAATTACAGTACTGCAGTCTTCAAAGTCTGCTGCCTGCAGTTCTGTGGCATTAGTGAGACAATTATTATTGTAATGTCTGAGTCACTGTCACCTCCAAACAGAAAAACATGTTCATAGAAGAGGGTTCAAAAAATACAAATGAGTGAAGATATTTGACGATTTCTCAAAGAAACGGTTGTGTAATCTCCTCATTTTGCAAGGGACGCAATTGCTCTTAACACTGTCCAAACTCAGGCTGACATCTGTAACTGGATGGGATAAAAAGTCACAAAAATCTGAAACAGACGATAATTCAATCTATGGCATCAAGCGGAAGGAGAATGCCAGTACTGCAGGTGTTTGAGGTATGACATCTATGGGTTTAGCTTTACTGTGTGTGTGTGTGTGTGTGTGTGTGTGTGTGTGCGTGTGTGTGTGTGTGTGTGTACTTGTGGGGTCCGACAGCTTTGTGGGAACGAAACTGCACAAGGGCATGTTTGTGTGAGTTAAATTCATTGTCTGAGCACCTGAGCATATGCTATGAAGAAAAATAAGGAAGCATAATACAAAAAAGTGGATAGTTCACCTTGTTTCCATAACAACAGACTTATTTCATCACACCTGTATTCTGATCACAACAGATACTGGAATATTTAACAACATTCATTTATTTAACTTTTTTGTTCTTGCCACAAACGTGACAGCCCTGTTATACTTTGACAAAACAAAATGTTCTTGAATGTTACTCCCAAAATTTCTAACATATTCTGGGCCTGCCCTGAGTCACATCTTTTTCATCTTTAATTTCTTTCGAGGCTCTGTTAACAGAAAACAACAAAATATCGAAAGTCTCAGTGGAGTAGGGAGTGTGCTTTCTTGGTCTATGGTCTAAATCATAATATATGTTCAGCCCATTACAGCAAATTTAGGGTGATTGCACAATTGAAGACCTAACTGCTGCATCAATGCAGTCAGGAATCAGAATCAGCTTTAATGGTAAGGTTTGTGTATACATACAAGGAATTTGACTCAGGTCTTACAATTTATCAGTGTACTAAATAAAACAAGCATAAACCAACTGAAATACAAACAACTAAATTACAAAAATGACAAATTTTTGTTGTTTCTTGACTGTGGACATGTGTAAGTCTTGAATGGAGGGCAGGTTGGCACTAATTATCTTTTCTGTACTCCTAACTGTCTGTGGTAGTCTGCCCCTGTCCTGTTTTGATATTGATGGACGTGCAGAAAACAGACTGAATGATGGCTATGCAGAAGTGGATCATCAGTAGATCCTCTGCTGGCCTTCTTAATCAATGTCTGTGTTGGGCTGGTGATTTGAGTATGGTGATGAGGGCAGAGTAGGGGAGTTACCCCACCCCCACCTACAATGTATTAGTACTTTTCCTTAGAACCAGCTTTGCAGTTTTAATGGAGATGGGGTCTGTGAAAGTCAGTGTGACTGGACTACAGACTGGAAACCTAAGCAAAGAGCTGAAAGCAGATAAAAGTTGCAAAAAGATCCAAAATCGGATCAGCAGCAGTCCCTTCACATTCATTGTAACTGTCTATAGGTCATCTCTTCTACCTTCCTTGCTGCCACAACCCAGGAAGTAATGAGACTGTTAATCTCTTAATCGGAGATTGCCCTGGCTAACATGTCCCCAGAGTACCACTTCAGACTTCTCTGAACCGATCCAATCACCATTAATTGTTTTCAGCTGGCTTGAAAATGACCAAAAGCAACAATTGAATGGCTGAAAAAGACCAAAGCTGTTGTCTGATTTCTTCCCTGCTTTATTTCCTGCAGCTGAAATATTATAAAATGTTTCAAAATCAGTACTTTCAGAATTTTAAAATTATTTTGAATTTGAAAAGTACTGTCCAAAATGTCTGTAAAAATTCTCAGTTATCCAAAAGGGACAATCTGATCATAACTTGTTGGTTGTGTTGCACCCAGTAGTAATATTAAGAATATTTTTACAGTAAAACATAACTATATTCATATTTTTACAGTAACTAGTAGCGTAACGGATTACTATTTCCAAAACAGTAATGTTATGACAGTTACTTATACAAGTAATGCTGTAATACTGCGTTATTGAATGCATCGTTCTTGACATGAATGCACGACTGATGTTATGTTGTTCAAGTTAGCTGTTAGCCAAAAAGCTAAAGAAAGAATGGAGAACGAGGGAGATAGGCGTTCTTTTGACAGCAGTATGTATCACCATTATTGTGTCACAGTCTAAGAGGCAAAGAACATTGTTGCCCGTTGTAAACTTTGTGCCACCAGCAAAAAGCTTTTAACCGCGAACAGTTCTACATCTAATTTATTAAAGCATCTGCTAAAGCAGCACAGCAGCGCTAAATGTATAGAAAGAAACTCCGGCTGCTTCTGCCAGTGACTACGTTTACATGCTGTCAATATTCGGGTTATGGTCACGATTCAGGTTTCTGAAACATTCGGGATAACCCGTTTACATGCGTGAGCAGAGAGAGTTTCTCCTGTATACATGGAATTTATAATCAATCGGCAATATCCCAATGTGAACGGCAACGTATGGTTAACGTCTGGACGTACGGACAACCTTGAGACGCAATATGCGTCATTTCCGATTCTAAATGTAAATGTCAGTATCTCTGTACTTTCTGCCGTCAACAAAAGACATTAT
>JAPMOB010251496.1:0-28635 GCA_029875015.1 Lepomis gibbosus
GATTTTTGGAAAATGGCTGCAATGAAACAAAGAGTGAAAAATTTAAAGGGGTCTGAATACTTTCCATACCCACTGTATATATATATAGTTAGATTACAGAATAAACCACACCAAACTATTACCCAATCTTCAGGTTCTGTCTTGGGGCATCTTGTTGTAAAACTTTTTAGTTGACGTTGTGCTTACATGTTCCTAATAAATTTGTCTTTGATAACATTACCACAAACTCACAGCAAACCTGGAATCAGGTGATATTCCAGCAAAGGAGAAATTGTTGGTTACTGGTGCTCCAGGCAAAGTATAATCATCAAGATGCCATGCGTGACCAGCGGTGTGCTCTGTACTTGACTGATACTTGGAGGTAAAAGGGAGGGTATAGGCTATACACAATACACAGAGAGTGGGAGGAGTGGGGGGGTCACTTGGACCGCTTTAGCCTAGTTTTGCTGTGAGACTGCCTATAGTGAGTTACTCTTGCAATGCGTACCATGTTTTGATGCAGTACAGATTTTTAACAATCAGGAACAGTAGCGAGGAGAAGAATGACAGCTGATTAACCACAGGATAAGCTGCAGGTATTTGTTTAGACAAATCTCCCTGAATCATCAGCATCCCTCTGTAAACCCCAGAAGATGGAGTTAGTCAGGCTTACACAAACTGGTAGTGACGGGTGAAGAGCTGCGGCTGGAAAAACACTAAAAAGCATTGACAGTAGAGATATATCAATTCCACTTTGGAAATAAAATGCGTCAGAGAGGAAACCTTTGGAGAAAATCAAGTCAAAGTGTTTTAGTATATAAATGCAACACAAACAAGTCCAAGGCAAAGTAAATCCAGGTTGGAAATCATCTCTGGATGTTTCACCTAATGAGGACTGAAAGTGGAAGATGGATTGTAGCCTAAATGTGGACACATACAAAACACACACTCATGCCACCTTAAAAGTGCTGTGCTTTCTATCAAAATGAGCATTTGTTTATGTCATATCAAGAAACCTGTGTTCCACTGTGGAAAAGGAACTGTTGAAACCCAAGGTGTGTGTGTGGGTGTCTGTTTGCATGCATTTGTGTGCATGTGCATATTTACATGTATGTATGCGCTGTTGCATGCACTCCCAGGAATGCGCGTTTCCACATACCTACTTACCATGCACAGTTGTGCGTGCATGAGAGTGCTGACGTCATAGTGTTAATGATGATTATGATGATGGTGTTTATTTATCTGCAGAGGTGGAAAAAGGTAGACGTGGGTTGAATGAGTGCAGTGTCAGGGGCTCCAGAAGGCGGAGCACAAGCCTGGAAAAGAGAGGGAACGAGGAAGATGGAGAGGGGGGAGGAGGGGTGAATAGTTCTCTGTGTGGGTAGTGAGAGAAAAGAGAGAGCCTCATGTGGTATGTTTACATGTCAATGTAGTTCTTCGTCTGATTGATCGTATCTGTACGTGTTTATATGTCAGTGCGTGTGTGCCTGTGTCATGTTTCCACATAGGCTTCCTTAGCTGTAATTTAAGTGAAAACACTAGGTCTATTATGTACTAAGTGTCATGCGATGATATGTTGCTGCATGCAATTTCATTTAGTTACTCTTTGGACACTGTAAGTAATGTGTGGCCTATGCTAATGGGGGCAGTGTAATAAAAAGGCTTCCTCCAGGTTACTTCACTATGATGGTTTATCATAGCATAAACCTGAAAACCACCTCCATATGGAAGGCAGTGTAAATCTGAGCTTGCCGAGATACTGATTTGGACTGCAACACAGCAGTGGCGACATATTTAATAGGAGAATGAACCAACTCTGATTAATGCTTAATGAAAATTAAACATAACCATAAGTAATAATTCCACAATTTAACCCAACTGTATTAACGTCCAAGACAAAAACAATTAGTTTTTCTTGAATTGCACCAACCACTGCAAAGCAATCTTCCTTCCAGATTAATCAATCAACTTATTTAGACAAATGTGTTGATACGAGAGTGTTATCAGGAAATAACCCATCAACAGCAGACACTCTCTGTTCAGCGTTTCCTGGGTTTAAAGCTGCTAAGGAGCTAGTTAAATCTGTCTGGTTGTCCTTATTCAAACAGAAATGGGGAGGGGGTTCCTGATGATGGAAGGATTGATGGAGGATGGAAAGATCCAAAAAGAATTCCGAGATCACCATATTGTGAACAGAAACGGCGTCTGTTTGTTTTCGCCTTAACAAGGAAATTGTCATGTAGTGGAATATCTCTGACATGAGAATACAAGGCAGGAAATGGATGAAAAGTGATGAGGATGATTTAAAGGGAGGGAAACACACATGCACACACACAAACATGCACAAATAAAAAAAGGTGTAGGAAGATGGTGTCCTGTTACAGTCAATGAAACATTAAGTATGTCAGTCACCATTGTGTGTTTGTGAAGTGTCAGGTTAGTTGCCTTCACAGAGAGGCCTTGCTCACTCGTGGGGGTGTTTGCGTGTGTATATGTCTATGTGAAGTTGTGCATGCCTGTCTTCCCACTTCTGTTTGTTTAATGAAGCCCTCTCATGTGTAAAATGAGTCTTAACACCTGATCTGGCTCAGGCTGTCAGCCTGACAGAGGGTGCTAATCTGATAGAGTAACTTGGTAACTTGGTTCCTAGAAACGCATCAAGTCATTTTGTTTGTGCTAAGCACAGGAATAATATCATGATCAACTGTTCACATCAAACTTTGACGGTGCCAATGTAAAGTATATACTGTAGTGTGACCTTGTTTATGGCATGGACCCTAAAGTTCCCAGGTAGACGAGACTTAACGGGCTGTGGAAACCCAGCAACAGTTTGACCATTCAGGACATAAAAAGGTATGCCAATATTCTGCTCCTCCTCTCCTGGTACAGAGGTGTCACTTCTGCTTAGGAGTTTGGGATGCTGGAACAAACTGTGTCCTGTCGAGTGGCGTAACAGTCCTTGCATAAGTCGAGTTTTCTGGCAACCCGAAATGGCAGCGGGAGATGTGTCTCTTTCTCCATCTGCTACTGCTCAGACTGGGCTCCTGTGTTTACGACAAAAAGGCTATGACAGGGCAGCAATGACGCTGCATCAACTGGCCAAAAGGGATGGATGACAAATTTTCAGTGACTGACAGCGGATTAGGTGTTCTCTCTCCCACTTCCTTCCAGCTGTGATGAGCCCTGTGAAGCAGTGAATGTCATCCCTTTGAAATATGTCAAGTTCCATCTTTTACAAGTCACTGAAGAACTTGAACGTACAACATATAGATTGCTGTATGGTGGGGCTGAGATGAGGCTCTCACTGCAATGTAAACCATCCCAGGGTGGCCCCCCGTTCTTCCTACCGCTTCTGCGGATGTCCTGAGTACAATAGGGTTCATATAGTGTAGAGTGTAACATAAACAACCCAGCCGGGCTCATGGGTCATATGTTAGCCATCATGGTGGCAATTAGCCTGTGTAATTCTATAGCTATAAATATAAACCATGGCATATGTTGTTGATATTGAAACATTTTCTCAAGATTGAAGACAGCATGAAGCGATGTCCAAGTAAAACCAAAGGTCTTGATTAACTTTTCATGAGAGCGTACAACAAGTGTCAACAAAAGGTATAAATAGATATATTTAGAATGCAGTCTCTTTGTTTCCTGTGTGAGTTGTTTAGTAGAACAAAGCAGCGATTAGGGTTGATTTCTGTACTATATTTCCATGGAAAACGTCACTCCACTCTCAGTTTCTCTCCAGTGTCTCCAATTCTACCTGCCTGCTGGAAAGACTCCCTCCTGTTTTTTTCTCCCTTGTATGGACTTTACTACTAAAAACACATTTGGGGGAAACACATAGACACACCTGAGGATTCCTTCCACAGTTTGGTGTAATCATTTAATGACTGATATTTTAGTGCTGATACACAAGGACAGTGTAGATGCAGGGTTTGTTGGCTTGTAGTAAGTTGAAATGAACACCACACAGCTCGTACCAAGCAGACACAGCATGCACACCTAAAGTCATGCTGCGTTCCAGGCAACTCAGAACTGGGAAATTTCCAACCTCCAACTAGAAAAACTATCTTGAAACGCCACTTGATGTCAGATTTCCTACTTACTCAGAGAAAAAAAATGTAACCTGACTTCACGAGTAGCAGCTGAATGACGTCAGAAAACAATGTCAGCGCCCATGGAAGCACACTTTGTAAATGGTAAACCATAAGCTAAAAGGCAACAAAATGTATATTTGCATGTATAATAAATAAATACATCGATCATATAGTAAAATCTGTTCTGCATGTATATTGATGTAGAAATATGTTTTGCACATTAGGTAGCTGGCTACAGAAAAGAATCTCATAAAGTCATCTTTTCTGCATAAAAGTTATTGTTAAAAATGCCAAAACATTAGGAAGTGTAACCTACAACATTGACTGACTTGAGGGCCACTAACTTATGCATCCAGAGGGGTACACAGAACTAGTAACGTATGTGCTGTTTATGTCAGTTGTTGCAGTAAAACTGCCATTCTTTTAATTATCACCTAAAGCACTGCTGAGGGTGCAACTGGTGTGTACAGTTTATCACAGTCAGCCATGATTTTCGTTCACTTTCGGCACTTTCGGCTCCTGGAACACTTTGATGTCGAAAGTTTCAACTGGGAAATATCCCAGTTTCGACCGGCATTAGTGTACAAGTTCAGATTTGGCAAGTGTGTATCCTGTGCACAGACTAAACTGTTACTTTCAAGAAACGGCAACATACAGTGATTGCTTGGGGAAATTACAGCATGAGGTCATAGTAAAATCTGAAAAATGAAGCCATGTGTTGAACAAATAACCTATGTTCAGCTGGGCTCCTAGTGTTGTTATTCTACGATTAGGCAATAGGATGATAGGAAGCCATGGATAAGGATGGTGGGTGAGCTTTGAAGTAAAGGGAAGGGGCTGGGCAGGTATGTGCACTTGATGGACTGCTGAAAGAAACATCAGGTCAGCGGCACTAAAAAGAATGTGAGGGGAAAAAAAACAGTCCAAGTGCCGAAGATTTACCTTCAGAGCCAGTAACAACAGGGGTTTTTTTTGAGGATATGAATGTTGAAAATCATATATTTTAAAAGCCACTCTGTTTATCAGTTTATAAAAGACAAAACCAGGCTTGGTCCATTATTCTGTCTTCATGCCTTCATGATTCTCCTAGGTGTTCCATAAGATACCATCAAAAGCAGGATAAAGGTTAGAAATAAAACTCAGAACACTGCCAACACTGCTTGAATATCAACCACAAAACATGGCCTCAGTGATAAAACCTAATGGCAGTACATCAGTTGAGAACGGTCAAGTCAGAGACAGAAGATGCTTACCGCTTCATTCCGTCTGGATTTACCCAAAGACTGGGTTGATTGGTTCACCATTCAAAGATGGCGAGATAAAAGACGAGGTGGAGGCAAGGTCATCGTCGGACTTTCTGGACTTAAACGGCTTGGCACTTGGTCATATCAGGTATGTCACTGATTAGCCAGCCTTGAGGCCAGGTGTGTTTCAACTGCCAGTTAAAAATCACACTGTTCTTCCTGTTTGCAGCCACCCAGTTAGTTCACCAGGATTGGACACGCAACAAATTCACTCATACATTCCTTGGATGGTGGAAAGTCAACATCACACTCACACACATTCTTTCATTATCCCGTATTCAATGCAACTTTGTCTTAACATAACATGAGCACGGTCTGCCACATAACCTTACAAACTCACTTCACATTTTGTTAAAACAATGGCATTTTTCCCCAGCCCAGACTTCATATATCATTCAGGAACCAGACAGCGTTTATGAAGAGCAACACAGACAAGAATCCGGCCAAACTGTCACAGCGTTTTCTGGTGGATTTGCAGAAATCTGTTTTCATCAAAACTCTTTAGAGATGCTTCGCCTGAGGAGGGCGGGGAGAGTACTGCAGACATTCAAGACAAGGGAGGGGGTCCAAATAGATAGAAATCAGGAAATAGTGCCAGATTATGGAACAGAAAAAAGGGAGAGATGCAAGAGAAACAGGTATTGTTTGAATGTCACATTTCAGAGGGTCTTGCACAACTTTTAGAATGACATATTTTCTCTCTTAATAGCGTATGTGGCAACAGGTGGAAGATGATCCCGGCCAGGTCAAGGAGATTATCACACAGCTGAGTTGCTGGATGTTGGTGGGACTAAAGAGATGTATTTGATTAAACAATAGGAGAGTAACTGGGAAATATGCTTTGTTTTAGCAACCAAGAGAACACACTGTTTTTAAACTGGTGAACACAGGGCTGGAAAGTGGGGGTTTGCCAAGTTGTCAAAATGCCAACAAGCTCATATTTCAAGGGGAGCAGAGTTATGATGACATCAGAGCAGCGTAATGCAGGTTGTCATGTGCGCAGCATGCTTGCCTTGATGTAATGAAAATCTGGCAGTGCCAACTGAACTCACAGCAAGGACACAGACAGTAAAACGTTTCATAACAGAGATAGAGCTCAAAAGAGAAGGAGAAACTGAAGAGGGAGAAAATGGTAAATAAATCGTAATAGTGGAAATGGTTTTAGATGGAGCAAAAAGCCCAATCTCTGCTTTTACCTCTCCGCCCTTCCTTCCTTTGTAGTATACAAATGGCCTGTTTCTGTCTGGTGAGAGACAAAACATTAATGTTCTCAGAAGAACCAGCCAGCAATACATGTGACATACTAATTTGTCACAAACATAAAACGAAACAGAAATAGCGCACAAGCTCCCGTCGCTCTAACTTTGCCAAGAGGCTTTCAGTGCCAAGGAGAAGGGGTGGGGGGGTTAAGGAAAAGTGAGTAAGATAGGCAGGTTCCTATTTAGACACAATGCAATAAAATGGCCAAGACGCATCCAACATTTAACCACAGTGGACCTCTGACAGGGCAGAATACCAGGGCGCATGTAAAGGGTAGGGCCATGTAAAGGGCTTGTAGGTTGTGTAGCACAGGTGGAATCAGTTTCACTGCCTGGAGCTAAGAACCTGGCCCCAGTAAAAAAGCATATGCAGATGTGCACACATATATAAAACATATACATGTATATAATCATATACACACAAGTATGCACACAAACAAACACAGGTATGCCTGGCTGGAGCCTCCCCTGGGGATAAAATAAAACTCACTACGGACATACACTTTTCTTTTACAAGGCACACAATAAGTGCTGGAGTCACATAAAACAAGTGTGTGCGTGTTCCTTTTCAAATAAGTAACTATGTTTTGACCATGAGCTCAGAGTGGGGAGCCCCCCTCTAACTGTTCAGGGCTTAGAATGGTATCAGTGGTCAAGTTAGTTATCTAACTGGATGACCCAGGCTCATGCATCATGTTAGCCTGCACATGCTCTTTGGAGTGTCCTTATGCAAAGTAAGGGATGCATACTCTGCAGGTGCACTAGCAGTCAATCCTAAAACAGGATCACTTCACTTTTAGCAGAACTGTGATGATAAGCATACTATAGTGTCACTGGGTAGTAACCCTCATGTTAAAACCACCCCTGTAAAAAGAAATAACAGTGCAGGTCCAAATAAAGAGGCAAGCAGGAGTCAGACGCTTTATGGCTCCTTTCATTTTGAAAGATAAGTTGGTGATGAAGTGTTTGAACTGCTAACTACCCAGGAAACTCCCTGGTTATCAAACTATATCAGCCATACTTCATCTTCATCATCCCACTCACTGCCAACCAAAACGATACCATCCTCCCCACACTCAATCAGCTCATTACTCCGGCTCTCCCCCTTGTAGTCCAGCCATGTCCACACTCTCTCCCCTTCATTCCACCACATGCCGTCCTCCTTGACCTCCATTCTATACCCAGTTTGGCAAAGCAAACATCACCACTAACATCTCCCAACTACTTGTTCATTATTCTTCTCTGATTAGGGCTGTCACTGCTATGGGAGATACTCGAAGTTCCTGTGAGGAGAAAGCCAAGAGGACACACAGAGACCCCAAAAACACTTACAGCCAGGCCCAAGTGGTGGAGAATAGCTGACTGCTGACGTAGCTTAATGTAGCTGAGCCATAGCTGTGGGGGGAAAAAAGCCCCATTAACAGAGAGCAGTGCTGGCTGACTGGATACAGCTGTGCTCGGCAGAGCCTGATCAGAGGCATGTTGATTGATTGCAATCACCTGCAATGCTGTGCGCAGTGTAGCAGAGGTGATCAACATGAGAAGATGGGGCATGATCATATGAAGTGGAAATATCCCATTGGATCTAGGATTACACTGGCCTAAAATAGTGCCTTTTTTGGCCTAAAATAGTGTTTGTGTGTATGTGTAAAAGTGGCAGAGGGAAATAATGAGAAAGGGAGGACTCTGGATACAATCAGGAGCAAGCCAGGGCAGAATTATGGCCAATAAAAAAAACACATGTTTTAATAACAGTCTCATATCTTGTGGTTTGACTCAACCGTTCAGATAAGCATATATCTTTTCAGAAGGCGGATGAAAAATACACGAGACGGAGGATTGAAGGAGAAAAGGGTGCAGATGCTGGAGGGAGGAAGCTAAGAGACATTAACCTGGTAAATCAGACAGCAGCTGCAAGTTTACTGAGCGTTAAAAAGATAAAACACATCTGTATGAGTGGACGTGATAAGAAATGTCTGCAAACTATATAAAATATCAAAACAGAATATCCCTTTATGGGCCTGGTCTGTCAAGTGTCCTCATTCCCTATTGTCTAGAAACCACACAGCAGGGATGAACAGAGCATGAGGAACATTTAAAGCACACACATGCGCCATGCTGATAGTTTTGGTTTAATTTGTGTGGCAAAGTTATCTGTCTGTGTCACAGTCTCTGGTGTCACCCAGCCTCCACCCCAATACAACTGAGTTGAATAAAATGGTGTTTGTGGTGCTCAAAGAATAGCAACATCTCTTTCTCAGAGACAAGGTCCACCATTACTCTTATCAGCATATTCTGTCAACAGTTTTCATTTTAAGCTCTGTGGATTATCCAGACTACTGGTGTTACATTTTCCAAATGTGCTTTCCAATGCTGTGAGCACTAAAAAAGAAATGTCACATACCTTACTTGTATTGGGATGGCAGGACACATCTCAGAGATAGGTAGGCTATCTATAAAACTGGGCACATAAAACTACAACGATTTGAAAGGCTATATTACTTTTTTTGTTGCAATTTTGGCAAACCAACCCTTGAAAGGCAGCTATCGCGGCAAAAGACTTCACAGCAAGTTGGTCCGCTTCACGTTTATACAAGAACTGAATGGTGGCTCGTAAAGGTCAAGTGGCTGTTGGTTTGTTGCAACATCTCTCTCTCCGACCATCTGCCTCATGGCCCGGCTCCAGCGGAGGCTCAGAGGGGGGGGACAAAGCAGCTCGGGGGGTGGAGAGGAGGAGGGAGACAGAGAGGTGAGGGGTGACAAGGGAGAGAGTGAGTAGCTCCATGGACAGTGATGAGAAATTATGTGAGGTACGGTGAGGTAAACAGCCCGAGTGGAATATGATGATGAGAAAAAGTTGGCCCAGAGTGATGAGACGCTTACAGCAAAAAAAACCCCAACTGATTCTGATTCTAAATGGGGGGGAAAAGCGACGGCATTTAAGAGCCAACTCGCTGTCTCTGCAGAGTGAATAACTGACATGAATGGATAGGGAGTAAACCAGTTAAAGAAAGCCAATTGGCAGAGGCCAAAGGACGCATGTACTGATTCCTTGCACATTTCACACACTGCACACCGTGTGATTGCGCATGATCGCTGATTCCAGAGGACAACTCAATCTAAAAAAGGAAGATGCCTCGTCACAAAGGATTCCTTCGGCAAATATGTAAATGTTCTGACAGATGGAACAGTGTGTAACCTTCCCTCAGAGTTGGACACATGATAAATAAATTGGCCAGTGCCATCACAATGGAAGGTGCCCTTTTGACCGCCGGCCCCAACAGAGAAAGATAGGCAGACTGGGATTATTTATACAGTATATGTAAGCAGGAAGTCACTGCTGAATGATGCGGGAGCAGATGAACATCTATCTGCTCCTCCTTCATCTGCTCATTTAAACGACCACGGCAGTTTTTCTTAACGTGACTGTGTGGTCAGAGTATTTTATTTTAAAAAACTAAATGAAACTATGGAGAATATGGAGATGATTTCAACAGTGAGCAAATCCAAAACCCTTCACATTTGTCTTAGAAACACGTTGACCGAAGCCAAGAGCCTGATTCCTAGAAAACACATGAAAAGAATAATTATTCCCAATTATGTGGAACAGTCTGCCTGCCAGAGACTCTTGCATCCCATTTTCCCTGCAGCCTTTTCACACTACAGTAGTAACATACAGCATACAGTGATCCACAGTGATGACATATATTCTGCATTTTGTCCTTGTCAGACAGTGTAAGACTATGTATGTATGTATTTATGCACATGCATACAGTTGAGCAGAGCTTGCTCCAAGTTCAACTTTAGTGGCAACTCTGGAGAAGTGCTGTTGCCACCTAGTGATGAAACATCAAAAAAACAGCAACATGTCATCCAGTGTTGTAAGAAAGACACTGACGGAGCATGAAATTGTAAAACAAACGGAAGGATCAGTGAGCTTTATGTTAATTGGAGCAAAATAATCTTTATAGCCAGGAGGCCAGAGCAACTTTCTCTGAAGCAGAGGCAAAGAAAAAGATAAATCTTAACTGATCTTAGCAATCAAAACTTCCTGTTTTTTTTAAACCATACATATACTCGGTTGCCAGTTTATTAGGTACAACAAAATAATGATACTGTTGATGAACAGTCCTGCAATAAATCCCACCTTCATGAAGGTTGTAATGTTTTAGAGAGCTGTTTTGGAGGATCACAGTGCTGATCAACTGCGTAACATAATACAGAGGGGTGGTTCTTATTTGGCCTAGCCTCATTAATGTAAATGAGGTGGATGAAATAATAGAAACAGTGAAAAAACACCTCTCCATAATGGTTTCATGAACTCAACATTTTAACATTCATGAAAGAGGATTAAGACTGCTGCATTAGTTTTAGCAAGGTGCACCTAATAAACTGCCAACTGAGTGTATATACACTTGAAAATCTATTTACTTTAGCTTTAAAACTCATTTGAAAGAAGGTTCATATTCAAACCTCTGTCTAAAAAAGATCAATTTACAGTGGATTATTTCTTTATTGATAATATTTGAGTTACACAGTATTTATATATTCCCATCCACAAATATGATAAACCCCAGTCTTTTTAAATCAGGCTTTACAGCTCTTATCTGATTAGAAACAGTATATTTTTGTGATGTGATCCAAACTTTAGGTAAAACCATTATTATGGCACAAGCGTAAAACTTCAGCTTCGACAGCAGCTACTTGATGTACACCTCCTCTCATGATACAGTATATATGACATATGTTACATCACATGAGATAGCTACATGACAATTTTTATAGTACAGTTGATCTGATGTGAATACACAGTATAGTACAGTGCAGTATGTAACAGTTGACAATTAAACTTACAGTATGACAAAAAAAGGTTAGACAAACATCGCTCACTTTGGTTGATTGAAAAGGTTCTAATACAGTTGCAACTTAAAATAAAGTGATCCACATTGATGAATGCAGAGCGGGCAACGCATGTTCATACGAGGCTATTTTAAATATTTCTGACCCCAACATCTGTTCAGGGATTAACATACTGCAAAAAGCCTATTCATGTTTCACAATCTGTATGAACAAATGTTTGACTGAACCTGCTGAACTCAGGAAATATAACCTTTCCTTACAGTAGGCTTTATCATTCAATAGTAGCGATAATGGAACTGCTTTGTAAAGGTCATTATTATTATTATTATTATAATATGTGAAACACACAGGTGTGGATAAAAGGTTGCTTGTACAGTCAACTGGTCAATTAGCCGCATGAAGAATAAAAAATAACCGCTGATGTCAGCAATGAGACCGGATGCTATGGAAACAAACACACACTGACATCCTCTCTCACGTTGTGCACCTGTCACCAGATACAGCCAGCTGTTCAAACTCACACCTCTGATGAGTGTGTTTAGAGCTCAGTTGTGAGCTTCCCTTTACTCTGGATCATCCTCATGATGGACTGGACCACCTCTGATGTGGTGCCCTGACCGCCGATATCAGCTGTGTGCAACTGCAAGAAAAGAAAAACAGGATGCTCACAAACAACAAACAAGCAAATATTTTATAAAATTAAGTTGAAGATTTGATGGATTTGTCTCTGTGAGTGTTTGTATGCAAATAGTTTCCCACTGGAAAATAAATAAAATACACATCACATATCATCTCAAATAAATTCAGCCAAAGCAACCAGCCACTCTGCAGCCTTGGATGATAAGCAGATTTTAAATGAGCAAAAGGACCGTAATTAATGCCGAAGCCACACAATGAAATAGCAGATATCACACACTGTAGCACTTCATGAGATCTCCGAGACATTGAAAGGACACAATGCTGCATTGTGTGAATGTACCGTGATGCCCACTAGGAAGCACTCCAGACCTGCCACCAGGGCCTCTGAGCCTCCGTCACACAACAATGGCCTGTTAGGTTTATGGCAGTGAGACAGGTGAAGGGTGAAGGAAGACTTACCCTGGTTTCATTCATGGTGGTGAGGATTGCATTTCGGATCAAACTTGCATAGTCATGAAGCCTGGTGACAAACCGGAGAAGAATTTACACTAGTGGTATACATTACACAGTCACAACAATCCATCTCAGGTGGATCCACAGGAAGGCATGTACTGAAAGGTTAATCTGGAAAACATACTTAAGATGGTCCAGCATCATGCAGCTGGCTAGCAGCATTGCAGTGGGGTTAGCAATGTTCCTGCCTGCAATACTCTTCCCTGTGTTCCTTGTGGCCTGAGAGACCCAGAAAAAAAGGCAAGAAAGAGACAAATCTCAGAGTTACAACATATCAGACAGACATAATTCATGTGTTTTTTGTATTTTGTAAACAGATGGGACATTGTCCTACTAACCACAAACAGCCAAACTCTCACCGTTTCAAAAACAGCATAGTCCCTGCCATAATTAGCCCCGGGCACGAGGCCAGGCCCTCCCACCAGGCCTGCACACACGTTGCTCACCACGTTCCCATACAGATTGGGCATCACCATCACGTCAAACTGCTGGGGCTTGGAAACAAGCTAAAAACACAAAACAAACAAGGTGGCAGGGTGAATCATTTCGATATGGTAACATTTGTTTCCAAACTCAGAGATGTGTCATTTCCTCTCCTATCACCTGCATGGTGGTGTTGTCCACGATCATGCTGTCAAATGTGATGTCTGGGTAACCAGAAGCCACTTCTCTGCAACACTGCAGGAACAAGCCATCACCGAGCTTCCTGTTGGAGCAGAAAGGCCACACTCAACATTTCCAGCGCAGAGAGAAGTTGCAGTATTATCTAAGTCTTCTGAGGCCAGACAGCTCTTGCATGATACTTTTAATACTAGACTTAAGACCTTTCCATAGAGCTTTTAGTAAGGGCAGAATTCAGAAAACTTGGGGTAGTTATTAAATTATTTTTATTTTATTGATTTTATTCTGATTTGATCTTGTGTTTTATCATGCTCCTTTTTAATTTTATTCAGGTGTATTTTGTGTTTTGGAACCATGTCATCTGGTGATTTTGCACTTTAAATAAAACTAGACTATTTGGTTGATAGATACTTTTGGCTTGAGTAACTCACATGATGTTGGCCTTGTGTACGGCAGTGATCCTACGACGACCTTTTTCCCTGGCCAATCGGAAGGCATAATCAGCGACCCTGAGGGAATTGTTCCTTGTGATGATCTTGAGACTCTCCACTACCCCTGATACACTCTAAAAGAAGACAGGGAGGAGGATGTCTGTTAAGTGACAATTAAAGTACTAGTTGTTGATGTTTATATTAATAACAGCACATAGTACTGACTCGCATCCTCCTCCTGTGTAAGAAGGTAACAATCAGGGTGTAACTGCACATCACTTCTTAACTGTAAGAAGAGGTGTCCACACACAAACATTCATTTTAGGCTTGTGCAAATGTTACATTGTTAAACAAAGTTTACAAAATGTATTTATTTCATAAATTTGGCAACTAAAAAACCATATTTAATGCTGACCTGTCATGTGAAGACAATATAGGTCTTTTAAATAACGGCATCATCTGCACAAATACTAATCAAGTATATCAGATCTGTTTTTCCCCCCTTCTAAAAGAAATGCTCATTTAATAGTGTATGGTTAGTACATCACTCCCATTTCAAAGGAGAAGAAGAAGCGATGAAGGCAGACACAAAGAGAGAAAGACAGACACAAAAGAGGTCTTTAAAGGAGGGAGTAAAAGTGTGTGTTTCAGGACACAATAGAATTGATTGTGTTTCTGTCTGACCTCGTGCTCCAGATTGCTGTACTCCCCCTCTGTGTTCTCCCTGACGATCATGATGTCAATGTTCTTGTGGCGAGTCTGGACTCCAGGGAGGGACTGGCAGTGCATCACATTGGCATACAGGTCTAAGCTTGTGCTTTTGAGAAACATGGAACAGGTCAGGAAAAAACAATGGGTCAAGGGACAAAAAGGACCGAATTATGGATGAAATGTAATTTTTCACTGAACTCTTACCGAAGGAGATTATTTCTGGATTTGACAGATGGTGCCATGGTATGTTTGGTTTCAATGTTACCTATGAGGAGAGTTAAGTAATGTCACAGTCAAACTTTGGTGTCATGATCTTATTATAAACGACCCTCTTCTCACAGCTGCGCTCTGCTTTTTGTGTTTTCATGCTCTGCTTGTGACAGAAAAAAGTGGTTTGTTTACCTTTGAGGGCAACTCCATTACGGCGGATGGCAGTGATGGCATTATCGATATCATCCTCAGTCTCCAAAGCAGAGTTGACATGAACCACCTCAAAGTCCACCGGCACACAGCTATATCTACAGCATTAATACAAAGCAGATGGTTAGGCAATCCTGATTGGTCTGTAATCATTCCTCTGAACAGGATGTAGTTTACGTGTAACCAACCTGAAAACCTCTCTCACATGACTGAGCAGCTCTGGACCGATTCCATCTCCAGGTATGAGGGTCACTGTGTGTCTGCCTCCATACTTTGCAGGAGGGGGCTGTAAAGTTGGCATTTTATACATTATTAACTGTACCTGTTGTGAGTCGCTTAAGACAAAAGTATCTGCAAAAAACCTTAAATGTAAATGTCAATGAACTGAACTTAAAAAGGAGAACACTGGTGTTTTTACCATTTTAACCTGACTTCAAATCTCCTATATACATTGTTGCTGATGAGTTACCAAATGACGCCATATGTTTTTAGATTGATTTCCAACCTAAAAGTTTTATATTAATACAGTGTCCATTTAATATATCTTGTATTTATTTTTGCCAGTTCTATTTTTGTTACAGGGTTATGCAGTTGCCAGCAGACATCTTGGTTTGTGGTGCTTTTAAAGATTCGATAAGATTTTGATTAAGCTGCATTCACAATTTAAATCCAGACGATAAACACATTGTGGACATCCTGATACATATATTGTGAGTTTAGTAGTTTTTTGTCTTAAAAAAAAAAACAACAAACCCAAACAGCTTACACGAAAGGGTCCTGTGCTAGCCACCACATTCCACTCAAGAACAATGCAATTTAACACAAGGGGATCTGGAGTAATGTTCACTCTGGAGAATTGGCCATTTCTTGCAATTTCAAATATGTAAAAGTCAGTTTTCATACTATAACGAAATTTAAAATAAATACTCGCAGCCTGGAAGGTAGGAAATCACTGCAAAAACATCTGGAATGCTTTGGTAAATCTTGACAATGCACACAATCTATAATTAATCACCAGTACATTTCCACGAGCCCAAAGAAACAACAAAGCAGTTGTGTGAGGGTAATGCTTGGTACTAAAAAGTTCATAGTGTTATATCATTGTTATTTAGAATTTGCCATGGCCGTCATGTTGTTTATTAATGTAAATCAAGAACAATGTTGACATTTTTAACTAAAATCACAATGAATTAAGCCAGATAAATCCATTATTTGTCCTTCTGTGTTTACCACGATATTCCATGATCTTAACAACTCTGTCATGGATACCAGTGTGACAGTAGGTTGTTTGGTTATTGTTAAAAATATTTTTTCTCTAACCCTAACCCTACATCACACAGAACTGGTATGGAAAAGGTGAAAGTCTTTCTTGTATGTAAAGTGATGTACTGTAGTGTAATGAACCACGTCAGAGTCGGCTACTTACAATGTTTTCTCCCTGTTGTTGAAGATGGACAGCGAGGAAAGGAGAAGAACAAGAGTCAGCTTGACAGCTTCATAAAAAGGAATTCAAGAAGTAGTACAGAGTCTTAATAGCCTCGCCTCTCCCAACAGAGTGGAAATACTGATTGCGTTAGCACCCCCAGGTCACATCAAAACAGATACAAAACGTACCCAGCCACTGTCAAAGTTTAACCCAGATCCATACAGCTTGGAAATAAATAGGTCAATATGCAGCATTAGTTTTTGGCATCACTAACAAATTAAATACTCCTTCAGTGGTAAAGTGAAGAAAACTGACACATGATCTCACTCTACCAAGATTGAAACCCAGAGACATTCTGATTGATTCACTCACAGTACGCAAGGCCTTATTCCTGTGGCTTGTCAGAGTTGTTCCAAATACCTGAAACACAAAAGAGAGGCGGTTTAGAGCGTGTTTGTGAGTGGATTACATTACCGAAACGTGAATGCTACCAAACAGATCTCGGAGCAGCAGAAAAGGTGTGGAAGAAGGGTCCTAAGAAGCCTGCTAGCTTTTCAACTGCATGACATGACCTTGTGCTCGGATGAAATAAACGACTTTAATATGGAGCCACACAACAGTCCCAACCGACTTTGCCAGCGTAACGTGTCTTGTCTTACTTTAACTGTATTTCCAAGGCGTCCACCCCAAAAAGGATTAATGAGTTTGGACACCGAGAGAACAGCACTGTGAACAGCCATCTTGACTATTCACTAGAAAGGGTGTGTTGTGTGCGCTTCTTTCTTCTTCTTCGTTTTATGGCAGTTTACAACCATGAATTTAAAGGGTGCATACTGCCACCTACTGTACAGGAGAATGTGGCGTGAACTATGTTCGTTGGGCCGTTTTTATATACAGTCTGTGGTTGGGACGGTTGGGACAAAATAAATAAATAAATACATTTAAAAAACACCCGATATTTTATATATTCCGGTATTATACGACAGCTTTCTGTGTATCCTTTATCCCATCTCGTGTAGGTTGTGTTCAAGGTTCATCTTCCTTTCTGCCTGATTTATCTTTTGATTTAGTCTCATCCTCTCATCCCTGTATTTCCTAAAATTTAATAGTACATATTCAGCATTTTCCGTGGATTTACAATCCAAACATTCGTGTTGTGCGCTCGCGCTATAGTTGCAATTGATTTCAAAATACATGTAAATATTTATTTATTTATTTATTTATTTATTTATTTATTTATAGAGTGGTTCGTGGTAATTTAAGGATGGAAATTATTTATTACTTATCTGTTTAACAATAAAAACAACTGTACATAATAAATACTAAAACAAAATGTGGTCACATGCTCTTCGCTCAGTCACGTGGTCACGGGCTATGGGTTGGCAGCTGGTTATCCGGAAGACAGAGGGGATAAACCCAAACCATAAACCAGACAGCATTTTCCCTCATGCTTGTTAGAAGCTGAAAAAATGACACTTGTGTAAACGGCTGACTGAGCATATTGGCTTAAGCCTGCCTTCTCACTGAAAGCTGATTTATTCCAGGAGAACCTCAATGAGGACACAGCGCAAGAAATAGTTAGAGTCCCGGGTAGCAGGAGCAACAGCTCTTCTTTACCGTTCACCACAACCTAGAAAAGGTGACAAGAAACGACAATACTCGCCTGAAGCGCGCACACGGTACGTAAGATCCCTCTTTTTTTATTTTACGCATGTGTAGGAGATTACTTGTGTTGTCAAAGGATTTTTAATTTGCTGCCGTGTCTTTGCGATGCTTTGGGTTCATGTTACAACTTCAAACGCCATCTCCTGAAGAGCCATCTTGCATGGCCTCTGTAACACATTGAAGGCTTTCTGTTTAAGATGTAATACTAAATAACAAATTAATTGTGTTGCTAATTCTGCGCTATTGATTACAATTATGATATACAAATACCGTTTTTTGTAAAATAAAACCCACTCTAGTCGTTTCTTAAGTACTTTCCTCTTTGAAGTTGGAGTTACACAATTTAATTTTATAATTTAACTATAAAATGCGATTATTTTGACACTGCGATAAGGGTCTAAGTGGGAATTTTCCATATACATATATGATGATGATGTGATTTTTTTTTTTTTTTCACGGGGTCTGTACCAAACAACCGTCTTCCCTATCTGGAGAATATGATTTGTAGGCCGGGGCCTCTCTGTAGCACCACAATTCTTAATTTATAATGCTATGTTTTGACACATTTGACTTTTTATCAAAACTTGCAGCTTCTGTGATTTGGATATTGCACTTGGCCATATGGCAATTTCAAGAATATTTTCATAAATTGTTCAGCCTTATTTAAAACTAATGTAACTGCTTTTTAAAATCTCTGTCCAGATCTATGAGACGGTGAATCATGAGGTTAACAGGTTGGTTCAAACTTTTTTTTTTTTTTTAAACATTCTCGTGGGAACTTGGTCTCTTTGTCATCGCGTGTGTCTTTTACCTGAACTGACAGTTTTTCATCCTGACAGGTCCCTTGAGAGCTGTGGCTGTACTGTTGTTGGTGGGGCTCACCTGGCTGCTGGCCAACACCTTTTTTGGAGGGGATGGTGGTCCATCCATGCGGTATTTCTTCAGCGGTAAGAGAAGTAGCTCTGGAAGGACAAATTGATTGGCTGATTGATGGGAAAATTAGTTGAGCACAATGGCATTCACATGTTGTAGCTGCTAAATGTGAATATTTGGAAAGTTTATCTGTTTTATATAACTGAAAATTTTATATTGTGGGGTTTTGAACTGTTGGTCAGGCAAAATAATCAATAAAAGAACATCACCATGGGCTTTGGGAAGCTGTGATGAGTTTTTTCACTATTTTCTGACATTGCAGAAAACAGAGGTAGACAAATTGATAAAGATTTAATTGTTAGTAGAAACTCTAAAGACAAGTTAATTTTTGGTTTATTCTTGAAAGCCTTTCTGGTATGAGTTTAGTTCATTTGAGTGTGAAAACTTATTATTAAAACATATTTTTTCAGGAGCAAGTGAGGAACCAACGCCTGGTAAGAAGAGGAATCTGCATGATGTGACCATTTTATGACTACTCTTCTCTAAGTATCATCATGATGATGTTGCATCTTTATCACCATTGACTAATGTGTCATGTTTTAGTTGAACCCCGCCCTCGAAAGTATAAATGTGGACTGTCAGCCCCCTGTCCCCCAAAACATTTGGCGTTCCGCCTGGTCTCTGGTGCTGCCAACGTCATCGGGCCTAAAATCTGCCTGGAGGACAAGATGTAAGATTCAGTGCTTACCACTTTCTTCCTGTTCATTTGTCTTTGTGTCCCCTATTGTCTCTTTCCTCTTATTTTTTTTTTTTGGTTTCACACTCTGTTCTTTTTCCCCCCTCTTTGCTGTCCTCCAAGGCCTCCAAGTCTGTCTGGGGAGCTGAATGCAAGTATTCTTTCAGTCTGTCTGTCCCCATTTCTTTGGTTTTGTCTGTAGTCTTGTTCCTTTTTATATTTGTTGTTCTTTGTTTCTTAAGTGATAGGCAACGCGTGTAAGTGTGTAGATTTAATGTAGATGTGCAAGGCAAGGAAGTGCTTAACTTGGTGCGCAAACCTCTCGTTTTTCTGTCCCACAGGTTGCTGAGCAGCGTGAAGAACAATGTTGGCCGAGGACTAAACATAGCTTTGGTCAATGGTAAGAGTGTCACCCGCCATCTTTTAACTAAGTGTGTTGTGTTAATAATTTAAGCTTGTGTTAATTGTGTTATCTGACTGGTGGGTTTTTTGCTTCAGGGGTGACAGGAGAGCTCTTGACCACTAAGACCTTTGATATGTGGGCAGGAGGTAATAAAAATCAGGCACTAATATATAGTATATATTTCACATTTGGTGCATATGGCTTTACAGTGACAAGCTGTAAACCACAGTTTATAGTTCATCTGATGTTTGTTCTCAGATATAACTGACCTGTTGAAGTTTCTCCGGCCGCTCCATGAAGGGACACTTGTGTTCGTGGCTTCCTATGATGATGCTGCTACAAAGTAAGAATCCATTATGCGCTGTCAGTTCCACTCCTCCCTTTTTCTCTTAGGGGCACCTCAAAGCAAGTTTTCATTGATGAATGGTTATGTCATCACTTGGAAAACATTTTATAGAGTAAAATAATTCTGTGCATTGCTATAGAAAACAGTATTTTTTTAATAGCTGAACAGCAGCAGGGCTCGTAAGTCTTATAAACCAATCTGCTGTCACGTTTACAGTCAAATTCAACATTATACATGCTACTTTTCTGAAAATTTATTGATTTCTATTTTTTCAAATATCTTTAAATTCTCACACATAATAAAAAAAATAGCAATAGAAAACTATCTGCCACAACTTAGAGTAGTTATGCGAGCCATCAGTTAATGATGCCATATTAGTATTAGAGAAATCATTGCTCGCAGCTAGTGCAGGAACAAAGTGCTAGATAAGTTTAACACTGTAAAAGAGCAAAAGCTCCAATTCTGACTAATTGGCATTTCATTACAATTAAATTTAAGAGAGGCTAAGCACTTATATCAACCTGCAAGCCTCTTGCTTAGCAGAACTGCAACCCCAGTGTTAAAACATTAACCTGTTAACTTGTGCTCTTTTCCTGTGACAGGATGAACGATGAGTCTCGACGTCTGTTTGAGGAGCTTGGGAGCACAGCGGTTAAGGAGCTGGCGTTTAGAGACAGCTGGGTGTTTGTTGGAGCCAAGGGCATCGAGAATAAGAGTCCCTTTGAGCAGGTGTGTTACAGTTGCATGTTAATGCTGAACAGAAGCATGATAGAGTTACATAAGCTAAGGTAAAATACAAAATGACTCACCGGAGAGTAGTATCAAGATTTGTTACTTACAGTTACAATGATATTATAATACATCAGATTTAATGATTTGCAATAGAACAATAGTGAAAATCACCTATAGGCATATTGAACATCCATTGACCCCTAAATCTGACAAGCCATTGTTATCCTGTGGAGACCCTAGCGATGCCTACCAGATGACACGTTTGCTTCCAAGTCTCTCTCACAAAAAGCTTAAATGTCTTTAAAAAGTCTGTTTGGATTCACTTTAAGTGTTTTTAAGACCTGCACTGGGTCACACAAGCTGTATGTAAGTTCTTTCCAAAGTTGGAGCATAAAGTCAACACTAGAGTAACTAATATTTTGTAACTAAATCAGCTACTAAAATTGTTTGAGCCACAATAACCTGGGCATGACTTAACTAGTTTTGTGAAGTGGTAAATAAAAACTAATCATCATATTAACCATACGCAGCAGCTTTCTGGCTGGCATGAGCAAACGTAGTACAGTGTAGTAAGCTAAATTGATCTTTAAGTATCATATGAATAAATTAGGAGATAACAGTGATGCAAAATGACATGTAGTTAATAAAAAATTAGTGAGTATAACTCTGTGACACTTTATGATTTACACCGAGCCTGGGGCACTATTTAATTATTACGTACGAGTTGTGTGTTGTTACGTGGAGTTTCTGCTTTTATTTTAGTAATGCATAAATCACAACTTAGAAATAATTTACTTTATAACTAGGCTACATTTGAACTTACACACAGCTGGTGCAACAGGCTGCTGTTCTGACCATTTTCCAAACCTGTCTATAGCTTTTGAGTCTGATTGTTCAATTTATGATAGGTTTCAAATAATATGTAGTTAAGAAAGGGCCTTTTTGAAAACTTCTATGCTTGATGCATTTATGTGCTTATAGGAAAGTGAGAAATGATGAGCCTTATAGCTTGTAGCACGCTTTGGAAAACTTTATTTGCTTTTCACCTGATGATGCCAGTATGTTTTGTTGACATCTATTCTGTTTGCCCATGGTTGTTCCCATTAGCGTATGAAGAACAGTAAAACCAGCAACAAGTATGAAGGCTGGCCCGAGTCTCTGGAGATGGATGGCTGCATTCCTCTCCGGCCACCCCTGGAGGGATAATTCTGCCCCAATACACTCTTAGATAAAGTACAGCAACACCTGGAGTGTACATAGTGGATCCAAATGACCAGGGAGCTGCCACATGGCTGATACCATCTCAATGTCTGGGCCACAAAAAACATTTTATTTTCCCTCTGGTGGTGGATGCATGAGCTGACTGCGAAGACTGTCTTGGGACTTGATATATTTAAAGTAGCTGGAAACTGTTGTAGAGGATTTGTGCATTAATCTTAGTGAGCCACCCTTTGAGGTGATCTAAATAGAAACATGGAACATTTTTGTTTCGGGGAAAAGGGACACTTGAGAGGCTAAAGGTTTGATGTCCAAAGTGTAACAGCGACGAGTGAATGAATATAGTTGGAGATGGTCTTCCAAAGTCACTGAAGGAAATGGCCGCATTTCCTCTCTGCAACACTGCCTGCAGGGGGTCAATATTCGGTGCTTGAGCAACAGGAATATGAAGCATTTAAAACTTGCACAACATTTGGAGGCCCACCTAACCGGTTTCAAGAATTTGGAAACCTCTCCTAAATCAGAATAGGAAACATGTTTGAGGTGCACTAGTAGTTAAAATGTTCTACCAATCACCAAATTTGTAGGCTGATTTTAAATTTAAATACGTTAATATGTTTTCATCCTGAGAGAGAGAGATATATATATAATTTTTTTTTTTCAGCGATATTTTGGCTATTGTTAGCTGCTGTTGTTTCCTTTGAACTTGATGCACTACAGTTATTGCCCACCTGCTGCATACAGATTTTTTGAGACAAGTTTGGCCTTAGTCATTTTCCTTTTGATAAACCTATTTATTTTAATACTTATATTAGAAAACACAATGGATTCATACTGTGGGTTCATAATAACACTGCACATGACTCTGATGTTGTTCTCAGGCCTGCAAGCATTTTTGTGCTAAGTGCTTTGTATAAGGATTCAACCTAAATGTGTGGTTGTGTGTGTGGTGGTGTTGTTTTGTTGAGCATATACATCAGGCAGAAATAAAAAAATATATTTTGTATGGTTAGAAGTGCATTCTAGCTGACTATGTCTGAATTATGTTATGTTAGCTCCTAAATGTAAAGATGTTTCTACAAAACATTTTAGTATGTCTTTATGTTATGACAACAATGCTAATGAATAAATAAAAATGTCGGACTAATTCTTGAAGACATTCACCAGAGGGCGACAAAGTACCAAGTCTCACCGGGGTTACTCGGTTCATTCTGCTCAAGGCATTTGCTTCAGTAAGCATATGGTGGGAATAAACATTGCGCACCGAATGTGGAAGGCTTCAGGTTTGACAGTGAATTCAGTGACAGCATGAAATCGTGTAGCTCGTGGACTCTGCAGTCTGTAACGTAATAATGACAAAAACGATCAATTTCATTGTTCCATTGAAAGGTGGAATGTGGCCTTCAAGTGTTGTTAATAAACTCGAGATTTCGAGATGTCTATTTACAAATGAGTTTTGTGACTGTTGGTTATGTGTTGGTTATATGCCACTTCAAAGGGAGAGACAGAGACCATGAGCACTCTTGTCAGTTACTGAGGAAGAATAATGATGTAGCTTATAGTTCAGATTATTATTATCTGGACTTCATAACGTACACATGTACTCTTATTTTTTATCTCACAGTTAAGGTTTTAAGTTGACATACACATTTTTAATTTCACTCTTAGAAATTAAAGTGTAACAGTAGCAAAAGTTGAGTTCTATGTGCATTAGAAGCATTGAATAAAAAGTCACTAAATATATAAATATAAATATAAAGCCTTTACTGCCAAAGAGGGATATTTGTTTTCATAGCTGTATAGATTCATAAGAAAAACATAGGCCTAAGGGAAATTAATATATGTATATAAAATAAATACAGTGGACATATGGTAATAAATATGCTTGAACATTCTTATATTAATATATAGTATATGTACGCTTCCAGTGGTGGAAAGTAGGCCTACTGTACAAGTTAAATGTTGAGGCACCTGTACTTTACTTAATTGTATTTCCATTTTATGCTACTTTACACGTCAATTGCCCCACATTTCTCAAAGTAAGTCTTTTGCTCCACCTTTGATATGACAGCTCTAGCTGCTGGTTAGTTTTTTGATTAAGGTTTTACATGCAAAAATATGATTTGGCAATAATGTTACAGAATAAACATAAGCAGGCTATATAAAATAGTTCAAATTAGCTCCACCTGGACTAAAATAGTGAAATGTTTCTTGTACATAAATGCATCATTATTAATAATCTAATATAATATGTAATTGTGTACACAGGTCCTTTTTTGCACTGAGTACTTTAACTTTTGATACTTTAGGTACATTTTCTTATGATACTTCTGTACTTCTGTTCTTGTGATACTTAAAGGATTTTAACTTGCTGAACTATGTTTGCTTCAGTCCAGGATTTGACTCACACATACATAGGCCTATACATAGTGTTCAGCAAGGTATTTATTTATTATAGTGTCTAGATTAATATAATTGTATATCTTCCTGATCTCTTAAATATATCCACAGTAACCATAAAAGTGCTGCAATCTTGTAATCCAACGTTCTAATTTGTCATCTTGGGCTTTTGGGAATCACTGATTGACATTTCTTTTCTTTTTTTCTTTTTTTTTCCTGACATTTTATAGCCCAAACAACTTATTGATTAATCGACAATGAATATAAGCGTTAGTTGCAGCCCTAGTTGAGGCCGAATTAAACTGAGACCTTGTTGGCCAGCATGCTTCAGTCAGAGTGCCATTCAAAAAGAAAATAATACTCGTAATGCACATTCCTGCTAGATAAACTGGGTTAATGCCATCCCCAGTGCAATTTTTCTCATTCGATTGTCTGTAATAAAACACAGAAAAACAGCATTTCTGAGATTTGCTGCCACAGCGTAATTTATTCATAATCAATCACTTGCTTATAGGCTTATATTGTCAGCGAAAATGGTTGAATGGTCATTTAGGTGGCTCTCCCCGTGCTGAGACTGAAGTTAACGAGTAACACGTGAATGCAGCATCAAAGTCGCATAACAAGCCGTTGGTGCAAACACGTAACGCCACCGCCCTCTCGCGGTGGAGTAAGCTAACTGTCTGTTCTGATCGAGGACGATGACAAGCCCCGTGGCAAGTGAGAGCGAGCAGGCAGAGCACGCTCAGTACACACGAGAACCTGCTGAAGGCCGTTGGAGTCGAGCGTTGTAAATTATGTACATAAGTTGCTGATGTTATTCGGGTACACATGAATGGCCAGTCGCGCAACTTGGAGCCGTCAAACCGAGCAGCGAGTCGGGGAATCTGCAACGGCAAGCATCGTCTGAACTGGAACACGTAGACCAACTGACAGTCTCTCGCGAAGACCGAGGCTCGACGACTCCGGTGGGGGATTCTCAAGTCGACAACACCGCGGCTACCACATAAAATGTAAAGAGGGAAAAAAAACAAACGGAGCCCAATTTTACGCTATTTTTTCCATAGCTTTTTGTAAATGTATTTTTTTCTCAATGGGTTTAAAATAATTTTGTAGGCGGAAAGCCCAGTGTACATCTCGTGTTAATAACGTTTGTAAAAAGCTAGTTAGGAATAATTTAAAAACAAAAAATTAGATATCAGTAAGTTAGCCTGCTATCTGGGCTGAACAGCTCGTTCTTTTAAATAGATATATCGCTGGACCGACGAGCTACGATGTCATATTTGGGTAAGTAGGGTTTGTTGTTATTTTCATTTAACAATGCAAATAGTAATATTCGTGATTCCTCAGTCCTCAGACATTTTTGTCATTTTGTTCAGTATGTTAAAGAACTGCGAGTTTGCTTATTAGGTATTTATCCCGTTGTATGGCGGCTTATTGTTCTGAAATAAATTATTTTGTGTAAAAACACTCAAGTGAAGAGCTGCAGGCTGACTGGCTGTCAGGCCCTCAGACACCAGTTGTTTAGCCCATCATTTGTATGATTGGCCAGTGCTCAGGCCACTGACGGCCAGGAGATTTTGGGGGATTTTGATTTGTGGCGGTGTCAGCCGTCTCATTCCCCATGCTCTTGCCCTGTATCGTGATTGTACTTTGCGTCTTTCACCGTTTGCATGGCGTTTCTTAAGTCAGCTGAGCTGCCAGCTAGCCAATGGCTGTACTTCACGGTGCTTGCACATCCAGGCACCACCGTGGCATATATGCTGTAGCCTATAAATAACGCGCAAACATTGCATTTTGCCTCAGAGCCAGTTGAATACTACACGGCCAGTCACATCACGGGTCCTTTGCTCCAAGCAGTAATCACAAAATGCCTGTTAGAAAATTAAAAACATCCCAAAAATCAATCACAATATCAACTGCACCCATTTGTATCTCATCCATGTGTAATATCAAGCATCGCCTCCACAACTTTTATATCAAGACATTGCATCTAATCCTACTGGGAGCGATAGTAGTGTACTCAGAACATTAGGGAGGATGTTTCCTCTACTAAAAAAGGCTGACAGCTGCTAAACTACTGGAACCCACACTTTGCTGATCTCTGAGTACTCCATCATCCATAAAAGTTCAGAGACCATTTGCAGGAGTGAAATGAGCTCCAGGAGTATTAAGCTACTTTAGTAACTTGTAATCCTAATTCATCATTGGCTGATTAAGAAGCGTTTCTCTCACCTGGATTAGAGGAATCCTGTGGTATGGGATGGTTCTGCAAACCGAAGGGAATGAAAGAGAACAAAAGAGGGGAGGGGGGTTAGATAACACATATTCTCTCTGTCAGTCTGTCTGTCTCTCTCTCTCAGTGAACAGTACTCTGTGTGTGTGCTACCTACACTGGACTCTCCCATGCTTGACCTGGATTGGACAAAAGTCCTTGTTGTGTTTTCAGCCTTGAGTTTCCCTAATGGGCGGAGAACAATCCTTGTGTGTTTGATTCTAGTGGCCAGCAATTGATCTTTTTAAATCAGATTTCAAAACGCCGCCCAAGACGCACAGGGAAGCAACATGTGCCCAACCAACTTGTGCAATCGCTGAGTGAGAAGAGTAGCCCGAGCAGTTTTAAGTTCAGTAATTATCTTTTGTTGCACAAATTAAAATACTGTACTGGATTCAGATGAAAATGGTTGACTGTTAAGATCTGTTCTTTAAGACATAGGCTTGTGAGTTCAAATTTGTAGTGTTCCCTCTTCCCTCGACGTGTGTATGTTGCATAGTGCTTGTCTTGAACATTGTAATAAATTGTACTTGTGCCAAACTATCACAGTTTATCCTGACCGCCGTCTGTCTTTCAATGTGACAGCAGCACAGACAAAGTCAGGTCTTGAAAGGGTTTACACCTGCCACTTATAGTGATGCATCCTGGTGTGTCTATAAGCGTTAGACATGGCCTCACTGAACAAACACGGCCTTTGTTTTTACCTACCGTTGTGGTCAACAGCTGGGCTGCAGAGTTCAGATGTAGACCTGTGATCTTCAGAACAGTTGCTGCTTGCTGTTGAGCCTGTTTGCCCCCGTCTCCTTCCATCTCCTCACGACTCAGGGGTATTCCATTACTCAATCAACAAAATTCAACACATTTTGTTTCATATTTCTCTCTGTTGCCGGTCTCCAGCCAAGTCTATCTGCTGAACCTTTCCACTCATTGCTGACTCCCTGCCCGGTATAACAAAGCTCACTCAGAGTAGTAATCAACAGGGATAATATGCAAAATATTGTATCTGGCAGAACCTTGTTAAAAGACTGAAACACATGCACACTTGCTGATAATACTGTACACACATTACACCTGAATTACACCTGACGAGACACCTGTGCTAACTTATTACATATTTAAATGACTAATTATTATTTCATTTTCAATTATAATTAGTCCTTTTTAATTTTAGTCAAAGTTATGTCTAATGCCCAGACTGTCCTTAAATTGCCCAAAGTGGACTCAGTGAGCTTTGGAAATACTTTGCTCAGTAGCAGTTAAATAGTAATTAGATATTTAAGGAATCTGGACTTTAAACTATTAAACTATAAAAAAAAAGTTGGAAATCCTTACTTTAAGCTGTAATCATGGAATGTTTGAGTTTGTTGCTTTAAAAAACTGACTGAAACATTAATTGATTATCAAAATAGTTAATTCATTTTCTGACGATTGATCATTTGGAAAAATCGTTTGAGCTCCACTTTTTTTTAGTTGGGGCAGGTAGACAGCAAGAGCATACTGACAGGTTCACAGCAAAGCAGTCCTTCACCCTGCTCTCCGTTGGCCTTCTGCACCGTCTCGCTGTGACACTGAACATACCATCGGAAACTATTCCTATGCTAATGTAATCACCTCCTGTTTTCAACCTTTTCAAGCCACTAAAAGCATTCCTCCTCTCCTCTCCTCTCCTCTCCTCTCCTCTCCTCTCCTCTCCTCTCCTCTCCTCTCCTCTCCTCTCCTCTCCTCTC
>JAPMOB010251497.1:0-29926 GCA_029875015.1 Lepomis gibbosus
TCGTTTTATAATCGAATCGCAGCCCTCTGAATCGTAATCGAATCGAATCGTGAGGTACCCAGAGATTCCCACCCCTAGTAGGAGGGTGATTTTTTTTCTTCATAATTTTTATTTTATACACGTTGCTTTTATGTTTATGTAAAGCACTTTGAATTACCTACAGCTGTGGCTGAAAATGAAGCGGAGAGAGTGAAACAAAACAGTCCAGTTGTGTGGCAGAAAACCAAAAACTGAGCTGAAAGACTCTACAACCCTCCGTAGAGGGGAACTGCGGTCAGATTATCTCCTGTGGTTCGTCCCTTCACATAGACAAAGAGTCACATGGAACTACTTCTTAAAACAGTTAAGGGTGCCGGTCTTTCTGCTGCCATAGCTAGAGACGAAAAACCCAGATAATCTCGCCGCAACATGAAGGCAAACAAACAAAAAATCAATCTGACTGCATATTTATAATTGATTGTGAGCTAATGGGCAGTGTGCAGATACTGCTCAGCTGGCATACTTTTAATTTGCAGTTGTCATCTCATCTAGAAAGACTTCATTCACAAAAGTCGTCTCATGCTACTCTGAGCTGCAGTAAAGATAAGCCAGGCCAAGCGGCGCTGCATTATAAAAAGTGTAGGAGGCTGTGTTGATGGGTTGTTTTAAGGTTCTCCCTGTTAAAAGGCCCTGTTTTAAACCTAGTGTGGACCAAGTGTGTAACAATGGCTTCTTGCCAAAATAATTCTCATGAAGAGCAAAGTGATTTAACTAATTAGCAAAGCTATAATGCATCACTTTATTGTCAACACAGTGCTTTTGTCCATCATGTAACGATTCTGTAGAAATGCTGACTGCCTGTCTGTTGTTTGCTGACTGTTCAATCTGAAGGCAAAGGTATACTTCTCTGTTGAATCTACACCGTAACCTACGGGTAGCCATACAACCGACACTGTACACTTACACAGACTTCCCCAAAAACATAACTACATATCGCAGTGACACAAGCCGCAAGTAATTGGGTCGGCGTAGCGTACCATTTCAGGCTTGTCTGCTTTAACAGCTTCAAGGGTCATACACTCCATCTCCTCCAACGCCATCTCTCGTTTCTGTGTTTTAGTAATTACACTATAAGTAACTGCTGTTCAACATCAGCATGATCCACTCAGTTGCAGTCACCCTTCTTTTGAGTAGCCTACACCAACGAAGAAGATGAAACTCACCACAGTGGAAAACAGAAACCTCACTGCCAACTAGCGCTTTGTAAGTGTAATTGGTGAGTGGCGCAGACACCAACGCTCGCAAGTGTAAATGCTGACGATGGCCCGTAGCCTATGATGTAGAGTGGGGGCAAATATACGTTTTTGACTGGGATTATTTTGTTAGAGGGCTCTGACATTCTCAACAAGGCCACCCATAAAATCTGATGGCAGGTTCTCCAACCCCAGTAAATGTGTAATTTTTTGTGTTTTTCCATCACACTCCACCAGGCAGGTAAATGCAATAAAAATAGACTTACAAACTTCTGCTTTGTGACAAAAACACACTTTAAATCTTAATAATGCGGCTGTAAAGAATAATATTAATATCTCTGAGCTGATACATGCATTTGGGTCAAATGTGAATGATCTCCAAAGAAACAAAAAAAACTATAAACTCATGTCATGCCATGTCATAAAACTGACCCACGCAGACGCTTTTCCAGTCTCCACTCTTTACCATGCAGGCACTGCACCAACTCACCTTGGCACGGACGTTTTCAAACGAGGCGGGACTCACAAGCGAAAAGCAGATGAGAAACACATCCTGGTCAGAAAAAGAAAACAAGGCAATTAGAGACTGTAGGTATCATTTCCTGTTAAGAACAATAGAAACAAGAAATTCAGCAGCACAAAGGTGCTGTGTTTTTCTTTCCCTCTAACTTCCTTATTCATTCAAGGCACCCAAACTAGCCAAATGGATTACATAACGGGCACCACCAACATCAAAAGGATCACAAGAGGAGAAACATAACAGAGCATTGTCTGTTTTTTCAACTGTACCGTCTGTGGGTAAGAAAGTGGGCGGAGTCTGTCATAATCTTCTTGTCCTGCTGTATCCCAAAGGCCCAGGTTCACCGGCTTCCCGTCCACCATAACATTGGCGGAGTAGTTGTCGAACCTGACAGAAGTGGCGATGCGAGAATAAACTCATCCAGATCAAAGTATGTGGATAAAATATTAATGCTGACATAAAATACGAAATAAACATTAAACTAAAGCCTTGAAGTGGAAAACAAGTTCCCAGTTGCTCTGTTGTGGCCTTTTGCCTCCTCAGCTTTCTCTTGAAAATGACTCAGCTTATTAAATCTGGCTCTGCTGAACAAAAATCTGGTATCTTAAATGCCTGCTGAGCCAGTCCAAGCCACACAGTCAGTGATACAGATGAACATAGTTTACATAGCTGGTCTAGAATCAGATAGGCTACAGGTTCTCACAACATTTCCCCCCAAAATAATATTTTTTAATACTTAGAGTCACAACAGGGTAACCCATAAATTTTTTCATCTAAGGAAAGCAACTCAAGAGTAAGATGCCAGCTTAATTATGCAGTGACTGTATAGGAAACAAGGGTGGAGATAAATGATAGACTGCTAGTGTTGACAGACTTCTAGTCTTACATAAATAAACGCATAAGTCACACTGGACTGCAGACAGAGATACTCACACGGTGGGGATGTACTCTCCAGGAAAGGCATTGGTGGTATAGCTGATGAGCAGGCATGTCTTACCCACAGCTCTGGAAGGGAGAATGAGAGGAAATGTGTTTATGATTTCACCCCCCACCAAAAAACAAACAAACAAACAAAAAAAACAGGCACACAAAAAGAAGCCACTGTGCATTTTGAGCATGATTATATATTAGTGGTGTGACAAGATTAAAACGTCACAGGGGAAAACCTGTCTCGCGAGACTCACACAATTGACACTTTTCACATGTGGTCACGCCACACATCAATTTTCTCAAAAACACACTTTAAACTGGTAACTGATAACAACCTACTGCGACACCTGCAAATGCTGCGAATGTAATGGAGTGGACTCCCTCTCAGGTGACCTAATTGGTAGAGTTTTGCAATATTAACATTTGTGTGGGTTTGTGCAGATGGGCGATTGTATCGACTATCGACAATTGAAGGGATGATCAGCGATTGATTTTACATGCGCCGATATTAAGGCCATTTTCAACTCACTATCAGAACTAAGATGACAAAAAGCAATCTCTAGAATCTGCACCACACTGCAGTGTTTCTTGTAAGTCAGTGTGGAGCTGCGCAGTGCACAGATCCGCTCAGCACCTCCGCTTGTTCGATCCCGCTCTCTCTCTCTCACAAATACACTGAAATGGAGTCAGTGTAATGCATTCAGGTTAACTTTGTTAAGTTAGCCTATCAATTATCTTAACATAATGTTGTTAATGTCGGAGACCCACCTTCAAATAAGTTATAAGCAAGCATGTAGCCTAGCTAATAGGGAGAGCTATGTTAACGATAGGATACAGCTGGGCTGCCAAGGTTAGCACGCTGTACACAGGTGGCAGTCAATATCAATTGCAAACCCCCCCCTCGCGCTCGTGTGGCGCCACAGTTACACATTAATTCTGTGGGAAACACTGCACCCTGCATTTACAGATGTTTCTGCTGGTCTCTCTTAGAGCCAATAAGCCTATTTCTTCCTTGCTGGCATTTCACTGGCATGCTGCAATGTAATCAGATATCTCAAGTAGCTGTGATTAGACAAAATGAAAATAGAGAAAATCTCCCAAGCCAAGTTTGTGGTGAGGTTTCTGCCTGATCAGAAGTGTTCTCAGCTAGTTTCGGTTTCCACCTCCTTATCTCATTCTAACATACAGTACCAAATGGGGATCTGTGTCTGTCAGACGGTCGGAAGGGGATACTACACATCAGCAGAGCAATAATGTAAAGCACAGCAGAGTATAGTGCAGCTACACTTTTAAAAAACATTATGAATTGCCATTAAATTGTGAAATTAGTCTCATAAGATTACGACTTTTTTCTCGACATGTCAGAGAAGAATGTGCAGGATATTTTGAACATGATCAGAAAACTTGCTGAAACACAGGAGCTATTAATATCCAGGCGTTTATAACTGAATTAATTAATTTATCATTGAAGTGAAAAGGTGTCACAATCACATTTAAAGAGGCTACTTCCCCAAATAAAAGACACAAAAGAGGGAGGGTAGACTAAATCTCGCCTACGTGTGTGCTGATTCAGCAGGAATGATGTTACATGAGAGAAGTTGATCTACAGGAGAAAACAAATCTGAAAGTAACGCAGAATACTTGAGAACCTTACTGTATTATATTCTGTCATATTTTATATTCTGAATTGTCGCATGATGGAATTTAGTGTTTTACAAGAATAAAAACATTTCCAGCATAAGCTGATGCAGGAAGAATCAACAGATTGCAGGAGATTAAGTGTTTAATGCTCAAAATGTTCATATAATCTGGATTTGAAGATTTCCTTAAAATAGTGTCAAATGTCATGTTGTCTCATCAGCTAAGTGTCTCATCACACACCAAATGGATGTGGCTCTCTCTTTTGTACAACTGAGCTTGGGTCTAATGTAGTAACCTCACAACAAGGGCAAAAGGTCATATTCATTATCAAGTTATCTGTCAATTATTTTCTCAATTAAGCATTTGGCAAACAAAATATATTTTTAAAAATAGTGAAAGCTGCCGGAAGTTTGCCAAGCTGACATATTGAGACCTTGTTTTGTCCAAACTCTGGTGCAAAACCATAGAAACACTAAGAAATCAGTAAATGTTCACATTTTAGAAGATTGAAGTGGTGAATCAATTCTAAGAAATTCTTTAATATACTGACAATCTGCTAATTGATTAAGCCACCAATCGCTCTACTCAAGCCTTAAAGTGAAAAGCAGATTTTGTGTTTGTAAGATTTGCACACAGGATCAGTAGAGGAGGTGCAAAATTAAAACTTAGTGTCGTATCCTTCGGTATGAGCCCTACTCTACACGGTTTCCCATAAATAATGAACCAAACACAGTCATAGGTCCATCAGTGACTCTGCTGCTGTGGTATCCACCACACCCTACTACAGTGTATTTTCCTTCCACACATTGTTACACATCTGAAAGTCTGTTTTAGCCAGCCAGCGTTTTAGCCTTTTAACTTTTAAGAAGCTGAAAACAGGACGCATGTGTGTAATAACGCAACACTGAATTCACAGACACAAACAAGGTGCTAAATTAACTCTTCAAATCTCAGTACTGTTAAGAAACTGTTGCGAAAGTCAACTTAGACCTGGTTAGGCGGGATAGGTGAAGTCTGACTCACCCAAGAGTGAAGAAAACACTGTAACCGGGATAACTTCAGTCAAAGATAAGCCAACCACTTGCAGACTGGCTATTGTGTTATGAAATAGTTTGCCATGTCAATAATATTCCAGGTTACAGCGAGTGAATCAGCAAAACAATAAAGTTAACTAACCTTAAATAATGCGCAAGTAACTTAACAGTTAACATAAACAGGTAGTGAAACTTAAAGCTTGCTAGCTAACCCGTTGTGAGAAATCAGAAGCAAAGGGCTTCATCGTTAGCTGGTCTGATGACACCGCTTTATTTAAGTTAAACACCAGGCGGGAGGCACAAACTAGCAGTCAGCTCGTTTGGGTTAACTCACCCGTCTCCGACAACGACACACTTTATGGCCTGCATTGCGCCGCAGAGGAATGCTAAGTTAGCCCGGAAGCCAGCTAACGCTAGCTAACAAGACTCTTTTCCTTTGTCCGGAATCAGTCGCTGGTGAAACGTCCTCACAGCGGTCGGCTGACGGCCTTTTAAGGTGCAGCGGAGCTCCGGTGAAGTGGAACAGCTTCTGGGAAACTTACAGTAACTTATATGGCACTTTAAAACAAGTTTACTCAGAAATCCGCTCGCAACATTCCCATGCTTTCGTAGGCTGATCTGGAAAGCTATGAAGCAAAACAGCGGCCACCACCCCTAAGGGAAAAAAATGAAGTTAGCCACCGCCACCAGATGGTGCATCCGGCGCGCTGGGCTGATATCCGCCCACAGACACTTTGACGAGCTGAAACGTCCTCAAAACAAGCACCTGGCAATTCACCTGTTCGTCTAAATACAGAGAATGTGATCAGAGAAAATGTGCCGGGAGATCAGTCTTTTCAAAATACACTTAAACTAGGCCACTTTAATGAGATAAAAGAAAATAACTAGTAAGACGGACTTTTCAGAGTGTGACACGGATTGAGGAAATTACGGCAATGGGCGTTATCCCTGAACTCTGTCTTCCAGGCTGTGCACTGTCCCCAACAAACAATCAGGTACCTCTCAAGGTAAAACAAAAAGCTTGCCAGGCAGCGCTTATGTGTATGTGATATTAAAGTCTGATGCTGCAATACATTATGTTTCCTTTTTTTGCACTATTTCATGTAATACCTGTGTCGGATTAAGTCAGATATTAAGACTGAATATTTAATATTCTTTGCCATTTGATCTTATATTGTATTACACAAAATATTCTGGATGGATGCTGAGTATTTTACAATGAGAAAGCAGAGGATAAACTACAGGATGAAGATATTTAGTGTTGAAATAGATATATTTGATTAGCTGATTAACTGAGTAGTCGACTGATAGAAAGTTAACTGCTTGGTCATTTATGATGCAAAAATGCCAAGCGTTCACTTGCAAGTGACACTTGCTGCTTTTTTGTGTTTTCTTCATTGAATACTTTGGACTTTGGGCACTGGGACAAAACTAAATATTGGAAGACAAAACCTTGGATACTGGGAAATTGTGATGCTGTCATTAATGTCATTTTACAGACAATAAAATGATTGCTTGATTAATAATAATTTAAAAAATCCCCAGATTAATCTATAATGAATATCATTGTTTTTAGCAGCCCTAAATACATTTTTAAAACTATTTGTATAAAAAAAGGGTTTTTCCAGTTATTAATGGGGAAATTCCCCATCCATAAAAAGTATTGGAGACTTTCACATTTTGCCTATAATTAAGTCATATATATATATATATATATACACACACATAATATAATATATTGAGAAGCGTGTTAAAACCACAGACTGTATGAAAAAAGGTATTCCAAATATTTTATTAGCATATTTCAGATTTTATTTTATCTGTTGTTTTTATAGTTATCTATAAAAATCATATAATCCTTTGTGGTTTACAGTTTTAACCTGATTTGTAGGCATATTGTGTTGTGTGCATAGACTGTATTTTTTTTAAAAAGTGGTCAGAATAACCCATCTGCCTGAGAGTCTTAAATCAGGGCAGAATCTCCCTTGGTAGGGTAACTTCCGTGTGTCACATCGTAATGAGTCCTCCCAATGACCATAACAGAAATCTGTAGAGCTGTCGGGGTGGAGCAGCTCTGCCAACACAACCAGCCGATGTAACAATGGAGCTCGGTGTCAGTCAGCGATAGAAACATGAGCTGTCACTTATCAGCCACAGCTTTCCTCGTTTGTTCGCTTCACTAGCTGACAGTGTAACATAGAAACCGCAGGGGCAGACTTCGCTTGTATGGCGGGTCTGTCTTATTTAGTGCTCCGATTTTCGGGCTCCGCTGGTCGGACTTACGGAGTGTTTTCCAAAGGCTTGACGAGGACTTTGTTGATATTTTTTGATCTCGCTTGGCGACTGCGAATCAGATTCCCCTACATCTACCTTGTTGCTTCGATGATGTTTAATGTCAGACTACAGGTAATTATTCAAACACTCACTCCTCCTAGAGTAAAACAAGGTAGCTGCCAGTCATATGCCAGCCAGCTTGTTAATGCCAATAATGCTATCAGCTGGTGGGAAAGGCCCTTTATGTTCAGTTAGTTGTAAACATTGTGCACGCTGAGATCTGTCCTTTCCAAATAGTAGTAAATGTATTATAACTACATTTTAAAGCAGTTGTCAGGTTATTGGGTCTAATACAACAGTCCGGCGATAAACATCAACCGCCTTCATGAAGGTATTAATGTTCAGTTTGTACAGAAACTGTTTTAGAGAGGACTTTACTGCTGTTATGTTGTGATGCATTATGCTGATAGGTGTTTCTAATATTATCCCCACCCATTCAAATCACAGAGGGTAAACAAATATTATTTTTTCTAAATAAGTTAATTAGGGCTGCAACAAACTAATTATTATGCATTAATATGCAGAATAGGCCCACTTTGACGAAATGTAATAAGGATTTTTCAGCTAATAGTCTTTTTTTTAAAAATGTATGCATGCCTTAGATTTTTTACATTTGATATTTTCCCCTTTAAACTGTGAACAAGATACACATTTTACAGTCGAAAAAAATGTAAGTAATGGTGTACAGTTTCTAAATGACCTTCAAGCTGGCATTACTTAACACCTGAAATCTACGCAGAGTAATATAACTCCAACAAGCTAAAGTTTGCAACTTGCCTTTATTTATGGGCCCATCACATTTGTATCAAATGAAACAAACCAAAGTAGAAAATTTTTTTTCCTATATTTGCTTCAGTTATATAGATAGATAAATAGAAACTTTACTATTGCTGCGCAATGATGCCACGCAGTGATGGTGGTAGGCTAATTGTTTTCACACAGCATCAGTTTCAGTGCAAAAGAAAGAGAGAAAAAAAACAATAATTGACATGAAAAATAAAAGACGATTAAATGAAAGTTTCAGTTCTTATAATTCAACTGACATTTCAGCTAAGGTTTACCCTATAAATGTCAACTGACATTTTAATCGCTGCCCAGTGTCTCTGTTACCGACGCTTTGAGACAGGTTAGTTCAAATTCGCCAAATAAACATCCTCGTTGTGCGAACATTAGGCCTATATGGACTAAAGAGACAAATTTCGTCTCTTTGGTCCGGGGGACGAAACGAGGTAGGTGTGAAAGCCCCCTTACTCTTCAGCTGTTAGTTCAGCTGCTGTCAGTGTTTTACATCGCGTTAAAAAAATTGATTGTCAAAATAGAAGACAATGAAAAATCAACTAATGGAATAGTTTGCATTTATCATTAAACAGTAGGGTATCACAAAATTAACTTAATATCTAAAAAAAATGGCACAAAAGATACATGATCTGTTATCATATTCATGATTTCTTGTTTTTGGATTTGCCAAAATAGATTCATTCATGTACTGTGTTGCCTGACAACCTCCTCATGTCTTCACAGGTTCACATTGAAATCCACTGAATCTCCACTGCCTGCATTTGGACACTGAACTGGGAGCACTGCCATGTTTCAGCCCTCTTAAAAAACTGTCTGACACTGCACAAAGATGTGGAGGAAGAGGACACTTCATTCTGCAAACTGGTGTGACAATGCAACAAAGTGACAAGGCTGGTTGCTGCGGTCAGCCCTCATTACACAAGCCCAGTGCCTTTTGCAGGAAGGGGACGGATGGCAGTGATGTCTGCAAAAATGAGCCGGGGCTGAGCAGTGATATGTCGGGGTGGGGGTGGTAGTAACGCCTCACATTCACCCTTTTAACTTGCCACCTGAGATTCGGTGGCCGCTCGCCCTGTCCTTGGAGATTGTGTCAGATGAAAGGTGGATTTCACTGCCTTTTCGCTCTGGATATCGAGGACGTTGGCGTGGATTTGATCATGAAAACAGATGATTGTCACTTTGGAGCCACTGTTTACATGTATGTTTAAGGCGTAAAGGTGTAAACATCTCACTTTAATTTTAAAAAGTAAATATCTGCACCGCATGACACAAACAAGCATGTTTTTTTTGTGCTCTGTGCTGCCTGGATACTTTATTTAAGGTTTGGGGTCAGCTGTATAAGCGGTACACAGTTTTACACAGTTTTTCAACAGAGGTTTGTTGGAGGGGAAATCATTCAGCTACCACAACTGGTCTACTGGAAATTACAGTCTACAGTTATTAAGTGCAGCCTCAAAGGGAATCACTGCATGTCTTCTATGTGTTGGTACACACAGGTCGTCACACTCATGTTTCTGTAATGTCAATGGCATGTGGAAAAAGGCGTTGGGGTGAAAAATGGTACTTGCATTTGTGACTAGTTTTTAATTCTGTGAAAAAAAGTGTGTGTGTGGGGACGGGGAGTTTAAAGTCACAGAACTGATGGTAAGGATGACTGCATTTCGGAAGTAATAAATTAATGAAATCACCATTCTGAGCCGTTTCTGTCATTGTAATAAAATAATTCATTCATTTTCTAGATTTGCTTAACTGCCCTTTGAGAAGAGTTTATCCCTTTCAGTTTCACAGATTTTTTGGCATTATTTTAGGAGGAGACTGGTACAATGTATTAGCCTATAAGGAATCTTTTATTAACTTTTATTTTTAAATTTATACAGGCACATTTTTAAAAAAAATAGCATAATAGTAAAACTACCTTTAATTTTTTTCAAGGCATATCTTTACATTTCATAAAGATTCCTAACATCACTGTATCTTAAAGGATCAGATTTGTGCTTTAAAATTGTATTTGAGGGACAAACAATGGTTACATTATCAGTGCTTCTCTATTTCAAAGCAAGTTAATGTGCTTTGCGGGTAATATACACACATATCGGTATCGGAGTCAGAACTTGAAACTGAAGGAAAAACAGAACTCACTCCAAATATAATGAATAAGAGTTTCTTGAGACTCTTTGCATATAAAAATAACTATCAGAAATGTTGAGTTAAGTCATTGGCCAGTTATGCTGAATAATTTAATTGAATAATCATTTTTTTTCATGAGCTGTAACACAAGCTCTCCTCGAATCTGACTAGACCTTCAGATGCAAATATTAAATATGGTGTAAATATTAAAGGAACAGGGGAAGGGTGTTGGTAATTCATACTTTTATTTTTCATATCTATTAGAAAATGTTTACATGCTGTAATGTTCAAAATACACACTCTTTTTCTCTTACTGTCCATGGCTTCTGCACCTTCCTTCCCCCTCTGAAAACTCCATTTCAGCTCCTATCTCTTTAAGGCCCCCCTCCCTAAAACCTTACTTTTTTGATTAGCCAACCTCTGGAAGCCTCCCAAGGTCAGGGTTTCCACAAAGTCTTAAATTTAAAAATCAAAAAGACACTGAAAAGACAAAGAAGCTGTCTTTTTCTGTATTTTTCCATGTGTGATCCTTTTTGAAAGTAGCAGGTGCACATGCCAGCTTGTTAATTATGTTGCTTCATCAGTGTCATCATCCATCCTGATGTTTCATTGTTGACATCGTCCAATGCCAATTTTGTAGACATCACTCAACCCTAATTTGAAAACATTTATTTACTCTGCAAGTAATTTTGTGACTGCATTTCCTTTGTATGTTTCTTTTTTTGATGTTGTGATATAGGTCTTCAATTTCATTCATAGTGGTCTTGAAAAACGTCTTACATTTGACTTGGTGTAGAGATAGGTCTGGCCAGGGGCGTAGCAATTCTTAGCCTTATTTACAAGCAGTCTCTTTTGGCCCCCTTCATTTCTTGGTCCCTGTCTCTCATGCATCTTTTGAAAAATGGTGACATTAAACTGTGGTGGTGATTAGGCTTGTGCCGATTGGCGATCGGATAACTTGTCGATGATTGAAGGAATGATCAGCGATTGGTTTTTCCTGTGCCGATATTAAAGCGATTTTAACTAACCCACTATCAGAACTAAGATAGCATCAAAACAGTCTTTAGGATCTGCACCACACCGTAGTGTTTCCCATTCATTGATTTATTTGTGGCAACACGACATGCCACAATATCAATACTGACCGCCACATACTATATATATATACTATTTAATATGAGTAAACTCATAATTCTTTGTGGAGCTGCGCTTTTTCTCTGTCTCTCTGGACCATTAAACACTTCCTGCATTCTGGAGACATTTTCTGTTCCAATTTATGGTCCAATTTATATAAGGGAACCAAACAAATTCAGCTGGCAGTTGAGCCGCCCAATATTTAGGCTGAAAATACATGAAAAATATGCATTTTGCATGATATGGCACATTCAAGGTGTGTAACTGCGTTTTCTCAATACTTATTTAGAATTTCAGAACCCCTTAACCTTTGGGGATTCTTGTCTCCTCCCTATTCACATATACAGATTGCATGTTACAAACACATTTCTTTTCAAACATTCTACTATAACATGAACTCGACACAGTAAATGAATCAGTTTTAGTATATGTCACAACTGCAACATATCTGAGAAAATTTTTGGTGCATCAACCCAGACAGACAGATACTTTCAGTTCATACTACTTCATACCTTTGCTGGTTAAAAGCACAATCGAGTTGTAGTACCGCATCTGTCCACACGGGGGAAGCAGCTGATAACAATACTGGATCCACCTTCCTTATCTGTTGAAAACAGACACGATGAGCTGTCAGCCTCTTTAGAAGTGGATGCTGGCTGATACAGGGGAGACGGACACAAGTAATGAAGCTGCAATATAACAAGAACTATTTCTGTTGCTGTATGGCCAATTCTACTGTTTTTGTCATAACTTTTAACATCAGTTTTACTCTCACACAACAATTTATACTTTTACAAAATGCGTGATTCATAAGTGTATATTTGAGAAAGGAAATGTAAACTTAGCTTGCTCTTTAAGGTTTTTTTTCTCAGATCTACACCACTATTAAGATATTAAATCATTCTGTGATCCATCTCTGTCTCTTTCCCTTGGATGTGCACCTCTTTTAAGTAGATTTGCTGACACCCTAGCTCAGCACAAAATGTCCCCAGCAAACTCACCCGAACCAGTCGCTGTAGTGCCAGGCTGCAGCGCAAAACCATCAGTGGTTGCCAAGGCAACTGTATTTCTCCATGTGACAGACAAACCTTCCTGCTCCCCCTTTTCTTTTTCTGGAAAAAAAGAGGATTTATTTCTCAGGGATTTGCCAGAGGAAAATATTTTAATAGGGTTATCATAGAGGACTGGCAGAAAGAGAGAGAGAGATCTATAGATGAAGGATAAGTCGGGTTATCTTTACTCTGTTTTTTGCCAAACCACCATTTGTACCCTCAGAAAAAAGGGGGTTGTGGAATAAAGATTACAGCGTTTTAGCCTTTGGCATCTGCAGGAGCTCACATGTGTTTTATTTGGCTGAGTGTGAAAGAGTGATAATACTGCAAATGGAAATGGCAGCGATTCAATTAAAGCTGCAATGCAGTATATTTAATTCCACACACATTATTCATAAACCTTTAACAATTTATTTGTTTTGGATCTTGAAAGTTGGTACCTTTTGATTTTGTTCTTCAGTGTTTATAACTTTGGCGGTGTTATGTTTGTCCTGGTTTGATCACAAACCACTTTTGCAGAGTGCTATTTTTTGCCAAGTACAGATGAGTTTTTATGACAGTAGTTTAATGTTGTATTTTATACTCCATGTAAGCTTAAACAAGGTGTCTCTTTTTTATTTTAGATGGTTAACTGAGCCTGGTAGTTCTATTTCTAAAAGCCAGCATAAAGCTTATAAAACTCATAACCTCAAGAATTAAACATATTCTCTCAGACTCAGTGGTTAGTTGTCTTTGTTTAGTCAAGATTAAAATAAATGTGACTATGAGCCAATTATTTCAGCATATACAGTATAATTGACATTAGTTTTATTGGGGTTTTGCATAAAATTTGTTTGGATTTTTAATCAGTCTTCTTTCACTGCCTTAAAGGAAAATTTGACATTTTGAGAAACATGATTATTTGCTTACTTTCAGAGAGTTTGATGAGAAGATTTACACCGCTCCCGTGTCTGTAAGGTAAACATAGCTGGAGCCAGCAGCTTAGCATAAAGACTGGAAACAGCTAGCCTGGCTATGTCCAAGGAAACAAATTCTGCAAAAAATCCTCTGCGTACAAATTAAAAAGGTAATTAGTGATCTTTAGACATGCTGGTGGGCAGATTTTGTTACCTTTGGATAGAGTCAGGTTAGCTGTTTCTGGTCTTTATGCTAAGCTAAGCTATATACAAACATGAATGTGGTATCAATCTTCTCATCTAACTCTCTGCAAGAGAGTAAATTAGCATATTTATCTATATGTCAAACTGTTCCTTTAAAACAGCAATAATTTAGGGATCATACAGTGTATCCTGGTTTCTTGAACTACGATGCCAAACTATATACATCTATACAAGGTGACACTCTGAGGACAAGGTTTACTTCTAGTCAGAAACTCCTGAACTGTACTTTATGGCAAAGAAGCAAACATTTCTCTCCACTGTTTCCTTTGCTCAACAAATCCATTATTTTATTTAGTTTGGCAATAACACCTCAATTGTTTTTCTATTTTTCCTAAGTTGAACCAATCACGACGCAATTATCCACACCACATATTTGAACCTTTAGATCACAGCTCCATTTCGCTGTCTGCCATCAACTATGTGCTTCACAACTAAACAGGAAATAAAGCCAGCTATTTTTTACATTTATTCATTTAGCTGACGCTTTTACCCAAAGCGACTTACAATTGCTATATATGTCAGAGGTCGCACGCCTCTGGAGCAACGAGGGGTTAAGTGTCTTGCTCAGGGACACAATGATGGACTTGTCACAGTGGGGAGTTGAGACCGGGTCTCTCACACCAAAGGCGTGTGTCTCATCCACTGCACAGTCACCACCCCCATTAAAAAGATGGACCAACTAAATGTCACTTCAGACAAACCTGCATTTCTTTTAACTTAAAAGCTGAATCAAGATGTCCACACAAAGAAACAAAGTAAGTCAAATCGCAATTGTTTACACTTAACAAACAGCAATTTTGTTGAGACATGATGTCCATCAGCATGTCTGACACTCAGTCATGGACATTTAAAAGTGACACACATTAATTCAGCACGTCCATGCATAGAGAATGGATTACTAATGCTAAATGTAATCAAACATTAATCTACATGATTTTAGCTCTGATGCATTAGCCATGCTGATCCCTCTCCCCCTCAGTTTGAGGTTTCAGTGGATGGGTGTTTTGCCACCGGAGAGCCTTGCTTACTGCACATAACGTCCTCTTTGTGGTTTATTTAAATAGACCCGAGTTACACCTTCGATTTAAATGATGTTGACTGGGGACGAGAGGCATATGCAAAGCGTCAAAAAGGATGAGATCAGGTGCTGAGATGAGCTCCAAGCTGACCTCAAAACTGAATCAAAGGAGTGTGAGTGGGGGAGGAGAGAGGAGGAAGCAGCAAAAAAGGGGAGGGGGATGTGGAGGAGGGAGATTTGTGTGTGTTATATTTTCCTGTAATCATATTGTGCGACTCAAATCAGGTCATGCAAGCAAAGAGCATTCAAATATGCTCTTGTTTTAAGGAGGTGTTAGGGTGACATTTTTTCTGTTTTCGTAATGTGAACTTTAAATTTACATTCCTGCATTCATTTGTCGGATAAGTGCAGCCAGTTGTATATTATGAACAGCATCAAAAACCAGTAAGAATTATAGTTTAATGTAACTTACTTGCTGTGTAGCTTTATGCTAGATTGTCACAAAAAATGCAAATATTACTGTTGTTTTGCATCATTTTCTTTGTAGCAACATCAATATATTAATCATAATTATCCTGTTGAATTAGTCTGTGCATTTGACTTAACAGCTTATTTTTAAAGGATCATAGTTCAACTATTGACGCTTCATGCTTTTATCTCATGTTGATCCAGCATGTTGAACTCTTTTATGTGCCGTTATATGGTAGTTTCCTGAACACATAAAATCTCTAAATTTGTAATAATTGAAATTACTTATCAGGTAACTGATTGATGATGTTGCTGGGGTTCCTTTTGAGTTTGTAAATTTTATAATTTAACATACGGGATGTAAAACCTTTTGTAAAGCTTGAGAATGAACTATAAGATTAGTAGTGGACTACTTAGCAGGAAAAACCTTTACATCTCGTTATGTAACCACAGCAGGTTTAGGGGGATTGTGCTTTAAATGTAGGGACTCACGCACACAGCTTATAAGTTCTCAGGTATACACTGCTGCCTTTGTGCCCAGCAGACAGAGTCTAAATAAAGACTCTACTCATGTGTGTCCTTGGATCCAGAAAAATCAACTCAACTTTGCACTCCGATCAGATGGTGGCAGGAAAGAACTGGTCGAGATGCAGAGCTGGATATTAAGCCAAGAGAAGGATGGAGGAAATCCTGCTGCCCTCTGCTTCCTGTGACCTCTGTCACACACACGCCATCACCCTGAAAGATTAACCCCCTCACCTTCGACAACAGGAAGGAGGTTTCAAAGCCCGTCACATCCCCTGGTCTAGAACATTATAAGGTCATGATTTGGGGTATAAACACACAGAGGAAGATGGACGTGCAACTCCCAAGCATCAGCGGAAAAAAAGTCACCTCAGCATCAACATAATATCACCCACAAAAGGGAACTGAAATCCTTTAATCAAAGCTGTTCTGTGGTGACATTCACGGCGTCATCTCTTGCTCAACTTAACAAGACCTAGACTGTTAAGCAGTGATACCTTGAACTAAATGCATCAATATGTTACGTATAACTCATATATTCACCATGTTAGTTTAGCACGTTAGCATGCTAAAATGTGCTAATTAGCACTAAAAAAAGTACAGTTGAGGCTGACGGGAATGTCATTCATTTTGCTGTTATTTGGTCATAAACTTAGTTTATAAAGTATTAGACATAATGAAATGTTGACCTGATTATGGCGCTAGAGTGAAAAGCCAGCAGCTCACCAACATCATAAGTGAGGATTCATCATCTGGGAGCCTTGGATGCTTTCACCAAATTTTGAGCCAATTCATCTGGTGGTCGATGTTAAAAATTCACAATTTCCTCCCCACCTGGGGGGTGGGGGTGGGTTTAAGTTATGGAATGTGATTCCACTTGATTACATTATGAAGGGGCTGATTTTGGGGAGAAACGGGGGGTTTATGGATCCAGTAGTGTTGCTTATGTGTTTGTGTGTGTATAATTGTGGCTGGGTGGGGGGTCAGCAGAGGGTTGATCACCCTCTGGGCATTGCTGTGGATACTGGAGCATACGAAGTGGTATGACTGCGCAATCAGGTCACGTGAAGTCGGTCAGGACTACCACAGACGTTTCCCATGACGGTCGGGCCTAATCTGCCAGACGTGTGTCCCCCCGGGGTTACGCATCCTCGGAGTCAGATAGCCCGAAAACCCCACACATGTTCACTTCAAGCCACAGACTTTGTGGCGGTTTTGCGGTTTGGACATGAAAGAGTCTAGTTTGGTTTTAATACACTAGCAAGTTTTAATGACTAAACAAAACAGATATTTAGTTGATTTTAAAGCTGCATGCTCACATTCCCTTTCATCACTGAGGATATCTGGGGCAGAGCGAGAGGTTTCGCTTATGACTCATAAACACATTAGCATGACATTTATGTGGAGTAGAGCGTACTGAGTGTGTTTGTGTGCCAGAGAGACAGACTCAAGAAGATAATTGCTTTTAATGGAACTTGAATCTGACTTTCATTGAGGATCGCTCTGCCTGACCAGCTCCAGCACTGACACAAATGGACAGTAACACTGTATTTGTCTAACCATATTCCCAAAGCTATGGCCAACATTATACATGTGACCTATTTTTCACATGTAGCGCAGAAAATATTCAAATCAGGACTTGCTCTGTGTTTTAACTACTTTGCATCAATCCACCTAGTGTGCAAATCTCTTAACTATTTGAACTAAAGTGTGAAGGACTCTTCTTCCCCCCAAACTGGAGAGTTTCACCCAGACTTCCCCTTCCTAAACACTTCCAGTTTCTCTGTTTTCTTGTTCTCAGTGACCACCTGATTGGAACTTAACAAGAAATATAAGAAACACATTTCTTTGTGGACTTTTTCCTTTGTTTCCCCTCTCACCTCACAAGGAATTAAGTTTCCTTTAAAACACACGGTTTGAATGTACCCAAATATCCAGCCATCCCTGTATAGCTGATGTATTCCCACTTGCCCCCCACCTTATGGACCTTTATCCAGGTGTAACGTCAGGTTCTCGCTGCAGGTCTCCAGTTTCTCCAGTTTTTCTTGTCATCCGCGATCAAACTGGATCGAGTGGGTTCAGTGGATTGTGTAATCCTTTGGCCCTGCTGAAGTGAACTGACTCATTTAAGCCTCTTTGCTTGTGCCCTCTTACCTTTTTTTGTTTGGAAGATAGTGAAGCAATTCACCATCTTAATTTCAGTTTGTGTGTGGTATCAGTCTATAAACCGATAAAAGTGAAACTGATATTGTACATTGCAAGTGACGATATTATGCAGTTTTACAAATGTTTGCAGAAGCAGCTATCAGTCAAATCAACCCAAACTGATTATTAATGAGAAAAGGAGGTAAATCATTTGCTTTTTCTTCTACTTAAAGCAAATACATTGTCAAGTTATAGCCTTAAACTCGCAGCTATAAGAACTAGTGTCAGGAGATCTATTTGTGTTATGTCTGGAGAATGTCACTTTGTTTAGGACTGAGAATGAAACATTTGTCCAAAAGAGACACCTATGAATAAACAAATGACTGAATACATTAAAACATCTGTTCATGCTTGACCATTGGAGTAGTGCACACAGGAAGTGAGACCCCCTCCTTCTGTGCGGAGGCAGGAATGCTATAACTGAAACCATGTGTGTTGTAGAAACAAGCTCTGCAAAGCTCTCTCTCTCTCTCTCTCTCTCTCTCTCTTTCAGTCAGTGTGTGTGTGTTAACTTCATCCCACTGTGCCCTAACCTGATTGTTCTCCATGCTTATGTAAGAGTCTCGTCCACAAGTCCTCTTTATCTAATTTGGAATCAGTCTATATTCTGGATTACTACAGAGTGTTTTGCTGTGTAGCTCATTTGCCAAATCCTTTTGGGACATATGTTAGATTCAGCTCTTGCGCACAGCATTCTTCACAAACGTTTCTTTCTTTCCTTGAATATGTGTTGCCTGTACTGTCCCACTGCCACACTGACCACATTGCATGGCTCCAATGAAACTATGAGAGACATGAGAGAAAACCTGGAGGGGCCAGCCTTAATGTCCACCAGCTAATTGTGTTTTACAGCAAAAAATAAATAAATGTGTGTGGAATTGTATTCATACTCTGAAAGTAGTTGATGTTGGTATTCAGTGCTGGAGGAAGTATTCAGAACATTTACATAAGTACAAGCACTAATACCACGCTGTAAAGCTACTCTGTTATAAGCAAAAGTCCAGCATTGAACATGTTAAGCAAACTATGTAAATATTGTATCAGGAAACTGTAAGTAATAAAACTAAAAGTACTCAATACTGAAAAATGTTCACCGACCGTGATGCTATTATTATATCATTAGATTATTATTAATCATATATTGATGTAAAAGCAGGATTTTGGTTGAGGTGTATTTTTAATTGTTTTGTTCAGGACTGCAACTAATTATTATTTCCATTATGGATTAATCTGCTGATTATTTTGTCATGAAATTTATTGTTTGGTTTATAAATTTAAACAAAATTCGTTTTGAAAAACCCTGAAATGTTTTTGCATAAAAAATTATGATTGATGATTGATCATAAAAATCTTTTCATAGTCATTCGACTGATTGATCATGTGACTAATTGTTTCAGCTGTATGCATACTGTTCTAAATTTATAATACATTTATGACATGTTTTATAAACTCATCAAATCTTTTGTATGCAAGTCCTAATCCTAGTCCTTTTTTAAAAAATCTCTAGTAGACGTAGCGAAAGCTATCAAGTAATTGTAGTAAAAAGTAAAAAGTACAACCTCAGGTAGGTGACAGGAAAAGAAAAGTCTCGAGTAAAGTACAAGTACCTTAAATTTGTACTTAAGTAAAGTACTTGAGTAAGTGTTTCTTCTATTTTTGACAGCAGTTAAATGTTTCGGGCAGTAGTTTGTGGTGCTGTTGAATTGTATAACATTACAGAGAGGTTTTTATTAATTTAGAGTAGTGGTTCCCAACCTTTTTGGCTGGGGAAGACTTATGTATAAATCAGTGTCTTGTCACATTTCACATGTCTCAGATGAGTGGTTAGCATTTCCACCAAATAGAGATATTTCCCCTAAACTCACATATTTGCTTTTTACTGACTGTTCAAATTATCCAGTATTTCCCAAAGACTCAAAGATGAAAGAAAAGTTTGAAGAATCAAATCATCTCATGACCCCTCAGATTTACCTTGTGACCCTCTGAAGGCACCCAAACGTTGGGAACCACTGATTTAGCTTTTATCCTTTGATGTGAATGGGGTGAACAAAATAACAGAAACACCTTTATGCTACATAATGCAACAGCAAATCAAACTACAGCCTCCAAAATGATCAGAAAGTTGAATCAACACCTCTTTAAAACACTTTAAACAAAAAAAAGAACATTATAGGCTAACCTTCAAGGCAAGGGTGTCACTTTGTGTAGAAAAGTGGTGAAGATATGAGGACTGAGATTAGGGGTGTGATGACAGACTTTGGTCATGAGGTCAAAACAAGAACATATTTTAACAGTATTTTGAAGAAATATTGATGCTGAAATCCGGGGGTCCTCCCCCTGAAGATTTAGACAATTAAACTCTTTAATTACTGCATTCTGCACACTTATGTTCTGCACCACTTTGTGGTGTAAATGTCTTTATTTATATGAAGGGAAACACAAAATGCAGGTGGCAGGGAACATTTCAAAAATATAATGGTAATGCGGTTATCATTAGCCTTTTTTTGTTTTGCTGAATTTACTTGCTTGGACAATGTGGGTCTGTCCATCATCCAAATCATCCACACATTAGAAAGTAATCAAATTATGTAAAACAGTAAAACAATCGCCACCTAATAGAAGAATTATTTTGATCTTTTCCAGGCTATATGTTAAATTAATTTGCCATGAATTCTTAAGAGTTATAGCCAAATGGCACAGCACAATTAAACTATGGCGGATAATCAATAAAAAACATTTATATTTCACTGGGTATAATCTCGCTATTGCCTGGAGTCACGTGAGCGTTGATCAGTGAGTAGTGACGCGCAGCACGGGCCGTGTAGCGAGGCTCTGATGGGATTAACAACTACTATCAATGTGCACAGCTAGTGCAACAAGCACTTCCTGTTTCTACTTCCAAAATAAAGACGACTGTTTGTGTCACACATTTGAGTCTTTTATTTTGGAGACAAAATGGCATACACTTTCGCAATTGATCCAGATGTGTGTCGGCCAACTTGACCCGAGCCGTGTCAGCTACTCTCTGGATACTAGTGGAGTGAAGGCGTCTTTGAAAGGGATAACGACAATACGCTCAACCAAAGGACACCGCTGCTGCTGCTGCTGAAACACACCGCTCACACTAACTGACTGACTCACGTGAAGCCGGAGGGGCTGCCTCGCGAGTGTGTTGCGTAAATGGCCATAACATTTCTTAAAAAGAACACGCTGCCCGTGAGGAGACAACCTGTGCACCAAATGCGTCCCGGAGATCAAGACGCGTTTTTGCTGTGAATTAGACCCTTTTTAGCACAACGGAAGTTTCTGCGACCGATTTTGTTTTTTTGGGGGGGGGTCNGATTTATAGGCTGCAAACATGGACGAGGACAACCAAGGTATGATTCATTCAATGCAATTCAGACTGCTGAACAGTGTGGCTATTTGTCCAGGAGACATATTCCTCTGTAGCCTGATACTGTCTCTCAATTTCACAATAACAATAATATTATGGACAGTGAGTTCGACCTGGACATGGAGTTAGTTTAATGCCAAGCACAGCCACACCGATCTCATCTGTCATCTTTCCTACATCAGCATTTTCTGGTAAAGCTCACTGACGTAAAGTTGCCTCCTAAATGAGGTTTTATGTCTCGTGTGCCAGATGTGTTAAGGTAGAAGTATTGACCTACATTTCCGGTGATAGGGCGTAAATGGATCAGCATGATCATCAATGTCATTTATTAGTGCGGTTTGTGTTTATCTAAAGGCTTTGTCAGCTGTGGGCTGCTGTCAGTCTGGCCCAACAGGTCCTCTCACTGTCCGCCCAGCCACTGCCACGAGACAGGGATTCATTTGACTCATGACAAAAGCTGAGTTTGTGTTAAGGATGTGTTGGCACATATGAGTCACTGCAACACGAGCACGAGGACTATAGGATATATCCCACATAGTTACACAAGTTCAGCAGAGGGGATGGGTGTAGAAACTTTTTTTGGGAGGGGAAGGAAAACCCTCATTCTTGGCATTAATAAATTGCACACGGTTAATAGTTGCATTTTTAATTATTATTATTTTTTTATGTTTTTTAGTGCAATAAATGGATGCTAAATTTAAAAAAAAGATAATTCCAACATGAATTTTTTTTATCATTGAATAGCTTACAGCCACTGATTATGAGACAGCCTAGACATATATGTAAAAGACCACACAGGAGCAACACACCCAGAATCACCCAGAACCTGAATCTTTGTGGTTGTTTTGCGTCTCTTTGTGGACGCTTTAACCTCTTTGTGGTCATTTTGTGCCTGTTAGTGGTCGTTTCATTAACCTTAGAACAGGAAACTGTTTATGTCACTTCATACAGAGGTTCTGGTCCAGGGACCTTAGGACCTGTTGTGCCTATTTAGTAATAATCCATGATGCCAACAAGGCCCCTGGTTCAACAAACCGTTCTAACCCGTAATCATAAACTGCACAAGATCACACACTCAGTGTTAATCAAGATTTAAACCTGCAGGTGAAAAAACATCACTCATGTTGTCTCTGTGTGTCAGCAGTATTCAGTCCCACATGCACATCGCTCACAGGGCTGCAGGATGTGACTATTGCAATGCTTGGCATGTGGACATAAAGCCGTCATTGTGCTGTGTTTGGCCGGCCTAGCCTCCAGCGGTGGCACATGTCCCCAAAGACAGCAGCACAGCCCCACAGACAGACATATGGTGCTGTGATGCCAACCAGGGATAGCTGACAACAGCCGGGAGCATATAAACACACACATATATTCATGGCTGCACGCTGACACACTGACACTCACACAAATTAAATTTCTCCTTTTTCCCTCATGGCACTGTTTGCAGTGAAGATGGATGGATGGATCATGACCTAGAATGATAAGTGTGTGGGTGTGTGTGTGTGTGTGTGTGTGTGTGTGCATGTCAGCAGGTGTGAGTGTGTGATCAACAGTCAACAGTCTGCCCTCTCATCTGGAATAAATAATGCCCTAGATGCTGCTGTTGTTTGTTTTTGTTTTGGTGTTTAGTTTTCTGTTAAACAGTTGGGAACATTATTCACAATTTGCTGCTTTTTATCAGAAGCACTTAACAAGCACACACCCACACATGAGCCCACAGCAGAGTTGGGCGCTTTGGGGGGGGGGCAGAGCGAAGTATATGATGGTGCAGATTACAGACATGGATCTACTCGTGGTGGTTGATAAAGTTTAATATCTTGACAGTCCGTATTCACAAAGGCAGACGCACGTTGCCAGGCCACAAGTGGAGTGAGGAGAGAAAGCAGAGGACGGAGTAAGATACCAAGGTGTCAGATGGAGAGCAGACAGGCAGAAAGGTGCGAGGATGGAAAGAACGTGTGACCGCAAAGAGTGAAGAGTGAGACACAGTCGTAGTAGCAGCGACGGTGAGATGTCTGAGAGGGAATGAGAGAATGAGACAGGAGATATGTGCGTGTGTGTGTATGTGTGTGTGGAAGGGATAAGGGTGGCGGGGTGGTGTGCCATTTTACAACTTGCCAAGCAAGTTGTAAAATGGCCAAAAACGTATGGACTGCCGCCAGTGTAAGACAGTGAGGGAGAGTGGACTAGATATTCTGACTGAATCAATTCTCCAGTGTATTACAGGAGTTTCTTCCAATAAAAAGTCCTTCTTTTCTGTCATAATTACCTGACTGAACAGCGAGCGGTCTCTGGCAATCCGTAACTATCCATCAAACCAGGTCACTCTTTTGATGGAGAGTCAGTTTTCATTTCTTTTCCATCTCACGCTCTATGTTTTTTTAAGTTTCACCTCCTTGGTGGATGTAAAAGAGACGGTACACGTGAGCTTTTAGCCTTGCTGGTGGCATCTCTCTCTGGGTGGCAATGTCGGTCAGTCAGTCAGTCAGTCAGCCCACCGCTTTGGTCCAGGCTGTAATATCTCGACAACTATAGGCTGAATTTCCATTATCCTACATCTTGTGCAGACATTCATGTTCCCCAGGGATGAAGCCTAATGACTTTGGTGATCCCCTGACTTTTTCTCAGGGCTACCATGAGGCCCACCTTTTGTGGTTTTGAGAGAAATGTCCCAAACACTATTGGTTGGATTGCTATGAAATTTGGTACAGAAATATATATCTCTCTCAAAATTAATTGTAATAACTTTGGTGTTTCGTATGCTCTCATCTAGCATTACCATCCAGTACAGCCTCACGTTGGACCTCTCTGTAGGCTTTGTAGAAGAAACTTTTCTTTCTCTGTGCTTTTCCTTTTCCTGTTGGAATCTTTATATTCTATATTTTACTTTTCTGCACCCGCCGTAGGCCGTACAGCTCCAAAGCAATCGACCTGACATGCATGACAGTCAACAACACACTGCTTTGTGCCACAATGGTCGCTCATTGGACAATGGGCCAACAAGAGCCCATAAAGCTTTGCTACAGTGAAGCCTGTCTGACTGAGCTGACTGAGTGTAGCTTACTGTAACACATTCTCATTTTGCATGACTGACTTTGACCGTCTATCAAATGTACACCTACAGTATCCCTTTACTTTGCTTCAGTGTAATCTTTGTTAGTTGGTGAGCACAGTGTTCAATGGAGACTTCATGAAAAGATGAAGATGATATGGTTTGATTAAGATTAGTTATGCTAGACACTGGTTCCACATCACGCTTACATTTACATACTGCCGCTCTATTTACATACTGTGAAAACCGGCCATTTAAACTGGGCAGTTCAGAGTGTGTGTGAGTGTCAGTGTGTGGTCTGTGGTGTTATGGCACAATGCAGCCCAACTCGGAAAAGGAGAGAGACACATGACGCACTGGGCTTCGAGATCTCAGAGACAGTCATCTGCCATTTGCAGGACAGTGCCAGCAGCTTCCTGCTACGTTCAGGACTTGTGTTTTTGTCTTTGGAGCTGATTTGCAGCTGCTGTCTTTTCCCCACAGCCCACACGCTGTCAAGTGGTTAAAAGAGAGGAGCGTCCTGAAGTTTTCACAGAGCGTAGGAACAATTATGCTTTACCTCACACCCCTTATCCAGATTGAAAATCTTCCTTGTCCATATTTGAACTCTTTTGAGGTCTCCTGGTTCACCTGTACTGCAGATTGCTACAGAGAGTTGTGGTTCTTGGGAAAGTGTTAAGCTGTGGATGTTTACTTACAACATGAGGAAGCTCTGGCAGGCAGTAACAATCGCATGCAACCTGTGTGACAGTGAAGGACCTGAGGGCCCTGCAGGATGTTAGGGTGCACTAGAGGCTCAAGAATCTAAACATTTCTGTATAAATTACCTCCCAAAAAAGGTCTAGTGATTTACAGCGGAGGGTAGTTCATGTGGCACTGGCAATAATGAGGTTTTAGTACCCAGTTACCCAGTGCAGTGTGCAGTCAGCGGATGTTAAATTCAGGGAGGTTTGGCAGTTAAATTTGGGGCTTCTTTAGCAGGTTCAAAGAACAAGTGTATTTTGTTAAATAGTGAAACATTAGGCCACTGGAGTATGCTCCATTTCCCTGACCCAAGGGAGAACACTAACTTGTAACCACAGGACTGAAGACCTGAACCTGGCCCATACCCACATCTGTTAGACCTGAACCGACTGAACCCATCCAGTGCTGCTAGATTTGAGACCCAAACCTGAGTTGAAAGCGAAAGATAAATTTTATTTTATTTTATCTCTGGGCCGAATCGATTAGTCGATTCTTCAACAATGAATCTTCAACAATTTAGATAAACAATTAATGGTTTGTTATTTATTACGCACAATTGCAAAATGTCTGCTCGTTTCTACTTCCTATGTGAAGATTTGCTGCTTCTCTCTGTTTTTTTGTCATTGGAAATTGAATATCTCTTTTTTGGTTTTGAACTGTTTGCTCTACAGAAGATCCTCATACAAATGGAAGGTGTCACCTTTTGCTGTGGAAAATTGTGATGGACATTTTTCATTGTTTTCTGACATTTGATCATTTCAACTATTTATCGATTCATCAAAAAAATTCTTGAAAGTTTTATCATTTAATCCAAGACTAGCTGACACATTGGCTACACTCGTCTTTTTGCCACGTTCCACTTTGCATTGCGTATTCTTACAACTCAATGGACTGAAGAACGCTCTACTACTCTTGATGAGGCATTGCAGGTTCTATTTTATGGTCGTATAAAACTCTTTTGAGATCCTTTCGGCACAGCTCAACATCTCTACTGTTGTTCTCTACTGTTGTTCTTTTGACTTCTAACATGTGTGTTTGCATCAATGGACATTTATCCTCTTGATTGGTTCATTTTTGGGGTTGAATATGCGTATTAATGCTTAACGATTTAGACAGAACCATAGCTATTTCTCTCTGTTTCCAGTCTTTGCGGTAAGCTAAGCTAACTGGCTGCTGGCGGTAGCTTCAGATTTAGCAAACAGACATGAGACTGGTATCAATTTTCTCATCTAACTCTTGGCAAGATGGCAAATTAGCATATTTCCCAAAATGTATTGACTCTCTCGCCAGTGAGAATTGTATTTCCTGTTTTTCATGTGTGTGTTTGGGAGATGTATGTGTGTATGTGTTTTAGTCTCCAACAGCGTGACTCACCTCTGTTAAAGAGTGTGTGTTTTCATTGTTTTGACTGCTGTGCGCTCTCTCTGCTCTCACACCGGTGGCCATGCAGCAGTCCAGCTCACCACATCTCAGTAGCTGCTTTGAGAAGTTGATGGGGAGATAGAAAAGACTTCTAGCTTCTGTATGTGGCTCGACGTTTGACTGTATAGACTCAAGTCTATGTTCGTGTTTCATCTTTGAAAGAAAGGTCAGTGAACACAGAGGACCCTTGTTGAGTTTGGCCTCCCACAATATCGCATTACGTTTACACATGACATCCCCTCAGTGGTCTAAGTTGGACTCAACAGACATTAAGACAGACTGACCCCATATGGAAGTCAGCTTTCTGGATTTGGATTGCTTCAGTACATGATCTACTTGCATCAGTAAAAGTTTAAAGTGAACATGGAGCATGTGTGCAAATCCTCTTGGACCGCCGCTCTGTTTTCTTTGCCTTTACAAAATGGGTTTGAAGTACTTTTATAAGTGGCTGTGACGCTGATGGCAAGGCTTCATTTTTGTCTGGAGCAGAGGAGGAAAAGCACACTGGGGTTTTTAAAGAAAGTATTCAGTTTCCTCTCATCCAACAGACAGCACTGTGCCGTAAAGGTTCTCCTGCTCAACATAGTCACAGATTGGAATCTGTCTTTGTTGCATTAAGACCATCAAGGGGCTCATAGAAGGGAGGTGTGAGGCAAATCGAGCTATTTTTCTCCTCTTTGGAAAGGAAAATCAGAGCAAGCTAAAGGTCCCGGGAGTCTGAAGTCATGTGTTGAAGTGAATTTCAGGCGAAAAATGTTGTGCTCCACTCGGCCCTTTGTGGAAGTGTGTGTGTGTGGTTCAGGTCTGTCAGAAAGGGAAGAGAAGGCCAAGCGGAGTGGACAGGAAAAGGCTGGGTAGGAACAATTATGTAAGCGCTTAAAGATTAACCTGCTAAAGATGCAGGAAAAAGGTGTATCCCTCTCTGACTGCCAGTTCATTCAGTGCTTCACACTTTAGAGACACAACCAGAGGAGGAAAGTAAAAGGACGATTACTTTGATGAACTTTTATTAAGTACTAGTAAAATCACTACTATAAAAATCTTCTCAAGTAAAAGTAAAAAGTAGCTTCACAAATAAATCAATGTATGGGAAACACTGATTTCAGATTGTCAAATGTTACATTTGCTCCTTTTGCACTATAGTAAAGTACTTGTTTATCATCTTGATTTATGTAAATGGTTCACTTTTCCTTATTTCTGTCAAAAAGTATTGTCTTCGACTCTGTAAGGATGGGTCAAATTTTGCATTGTGTACATTTCCTAATCAATATCAAGCTTTTACTCTTTACCTAGATGATCAGCTTTAAACCGCTGTCATGCAAGCAACAAGCAAAATGTCTGTCAGGTATCTTCCTTGCGGCCTCCACAATGTCTTAGACACATCCCATAATGTCTTTTATAGTCGTGTTTACATTGTTGTAAGGCTTTAATGTAGTGCAACTCCAGAATATCCATTGTTTTCTGTCGGCCTAATCCTCTTTCCTAGCGTGCTACTAAGGACAAACAATGATGATTTAAATCATTAGTTGAAAGACGTCAATGTTAAACCTCAGTGGCTGTGAATAATATATTTCTCAAAGTCATAAAATATACTGCCTACACTGTCAAGTCAACTTTAATATTCAGGCTCGTGTCTGGATTCAGGCCTACAAAACACTTACTCTAGTGCACCTTTTGTATTCAGCTCTGTAGACTTCTTTAGTCTGGGACGTCTCAACCTGTGTTTGTGTGTGCATGTGTGTGCGTATCTGGCCAGCCTCCAGCCTCTTACAGCCCTCTTGTCTCTCCCTCCCCTGGGGCTCGTGGCACTGCCACTCCAACGGCAACCCTGCTTTTAAGAAGGGATTTGTAACACTCTGTGACTTACTCAGGGGGTCAATGTGTCAGCAAACTACTACAGCTCATCCTCAGTCTTTGCCAGAACTCTGTTTTTTTTTTTCTTTTGCAAAATGGGCATGTTTCCATCCGCTACCCCCTCTCCCTTCTTTGCTGTAAGATGCTGCTGCATCATGCAAAATTCATTCTTCTTTCGTAGGGAGCGAGGATGAGCTGTGATTGCGCCGAGGTTGTTGCAGTCTTTCCTTCCACGTTCCCCATCTTTGGCTTTGTACTGTTCAGAATGACAGCGGTGTACTGGTTGTCACAGAGAAAGGAACACAGCAGGATGACCACGTGACACAGGGGCTCTTGAGCAACCTGTCAGTGTGTGTGTGTGTGTATGTATATATATATATATATATATATATATATATATATATATACATGTGTGCATGTAACAATGTGTTTGTACAGTAAGTCTGTTTGTTTATGTTTAGTAGAGAGAGAGATGAAGACATGCAGCAGTGGCACAGATTCAAAGAGAGACTGATAGGGAAGCGGATGCTGCATTCAGATTCTCAAAGTAGGTTAGTGGTGCAAGGCTCAGCCCAGCTGTGTATACCTCATGCTTCTCTACTCTCACTATTAGGCATTTGTGTGTGTTTATATATAAATGTGCATTTCTTTATATGGTGTGCACACAGAGGATTAGTGCGAGCCCTCTCCATGCATAGACAAATGGAGGAGATCAAGTGGGGAGGGATATGGATGACGGTTAGTGGATTATAGGTCGGGGGCTCGGGGAGCTCACTGTCACTTCCCTACTGGAGTGAAACACATACACACATTTATAGTTTATCACAGTTTATATAAACATGTTTCAATCATGAAAAAAAGAGCAGGAAATAAGAGAGAAATCCTTTGTCCTGTTTTCTGTTCCTGACACTGGAACCGTCTATAATGTGATATACATTAACGTGGTTCACCAGGATGTTCTTCTCCTCATTCGTCATTATTTTTAGGCTCTTTACCTCTTGCCCTGAGAAACTTAAATTGTTTCAGGATATAGGATGGCTATTGTTGCTGTATACTGTGAAATATAAAATGAATGGCCTCCTCAGAGCAGTTCAGGGCCCCAGAATCGTCCACAAGGACATCAATAACCAGGTCTTTCTATAGGGACAATAGCAGCTTCACTCATGGCTGAACTTGAGGTGCCTTCACCCACCCCCTACTGCTGTAAACACACACACACACACACACACACACACACACACACACACACACACACACACACACACACACACACACACACACA
>JAPMOB010251498.1:0-22077 GCA_029875015.1 Lepomis gibbosus
TTTAGCCGGAGTAGACAACATATTTCTGTGGTTTTTACATGGTTTGAATTTGGTTGTGGGCCCAGGGGGGTTTATATAATGATGATAGAGAGTGATCAAGAGGTGAATTTGTGTGCGAGCATTTAAGAGCCGCCAGATAGCAGGCAGAGACTGCAGCCTGATGATTTTCTTATCCATTGCGTTACAAATTCAATCAAAATCAGATTTGACGCTTGAGACATAACGTTACATCATATGCCCCGCAAGTCTCAATAGAAGTAGCTGTTGATTTTTAGGTTTTGAGGAATTTTGGAACCAGGTCTCGATCCCCATCCCTAGTGGTGACACTCTTGGTGTTGATGTGGAGGAGGCGTGAGAGTCAAATTCCTTGTGGGAATCCAGGGTTGCCTGAGTGGCACTCTTGTCTGCGTGTTGAAACTGGTGCTGTCGTACAGAGTGTTCCTCTGGCCACACTTGGAACTGTCTTTGCTGCAGGTTTCACATGTTTCATAAGCAATGAAAGGTGGTCAGAGGTGGGGGAGGGGGGTGGCTTTGTAAACAATCAAATCTCAGTAGAACTTCATGGTCTATGAGAAATCTGCAGTTGGCTCCTGTTAGCAGTTTGGATTTTTGTCATTTGCAACTTTATTGCAGAGAGATATATCTTGCTAGACACCATTAACCTGCCACACCTCTTGGCATAGGAACTTTTTACTTCAGGTAAAAAGTGTGTGTTTGCAGTGGAGATGTGTGCTATTCTTTGCATGCAGTACCTTCTTGTGGTAGTGTCTGGAACTAAAATCGTTGGCACAGATATATAAGGAAGTAGTTTCTCAGCTAAATTCATTAATGTAAGCTTAACATTTGTCATGGAGTGAAAAGGTTCATCTTTATGCTTCTATGGATCTTGCCACCTGGACCTGACCCAGACCTGCCTGAACACACCCTGATTTGTGGAGTTTTTTTTGGTGTTTTAATTGTGGGGGGTTAGACGTGTCGTTAGTGTGGGAGACCTGGGTTCGGTTCCCACTGCAAGACATCCACCTGTGTATTTAGTTGCTCCAGAGGTGTGTGACCTCTGACATCGTAATATAGTAATTGTAAGTCGCTTTGGATAAAAGCGTCAGCTAAATGAATAAATGTACATGGCTTTGTGTAAACACGTCCACATATTGATTATTTTCTTAATTTGATCCCATTCAGGCTGCTGATCCTGTTCGTCAACGACTCCAGTGCGCCGTCCTGGCAGGGCTACTTCTACACCGCTCTGCTCTTCATATGTACCTGTGTGCAGTCGCTCATCCTCCAGAAGTACTTTCACGTCTGCTTTGTCTCAGGCATGCGCCTGCGCACCGCCATCATCGGAGCTGTTTACAGGAAGGTACAGGCAAATTCATATGCTACTTAAAAGGGGTTTTTAGAATGTCTCTACAAAGAATGACGGAAAGATGTGAAAGTACAGACTTACTGTGCAGTAAGACAAACACTTTGCTTTTCTCGTAGGAGTTTTATCGCTGGACTACTCAACGAGTGTTGACACACAATGCGATAATGCAAATAAACACCCACGGTTACTAGAGCGGTATGAACCGAAATTATTCGGAAATTATAAGTTATTGCTGGGATTTAACTGAAATTAACGGATAAAAAGACGCCGAAATAACTAAAACGTGATGTTGAATTAATGTTTTGTTAGTAGTTTTGAATTTTGATTTTGAGTTTTAGTCATCCAGCATGATATTCTTAAAATAATTAAAAGTCGATTGAACATAAAACTTTCTTTAACTTACGTTTTATTACTCTCCTGGTCGGCTGTGTGCATGCTTTGGCTGTGAATTTACAGGTGGACTCTAACCTTTGTAGGGGCTTTTCCCTCCCTGGATGTGCTCTTTCAGGCCTTGGTCATAAGCAGCGCAGCACGCCGCACCTCCACAGTGGGAGAGATCGTCAACCTGATGTCAGTGGACGCTCAGCGCTTCATGGACCTCATCACTTACATCAACATGATTTGGTCTGCCCCTCTGCAGGTGGTGCTGGCCCTCTACTTTCTCTGGCAGGTAGGATTACAGAGAATATACAGACTGTCATGCATATCCATCCTAAGTGTACCATTGTAACCAACAACAGCTCCATGCCGAGGTAGTCTTGACACGGGCAGATTTTTGACTCTTGTAACTGCAGCCTGCCTTTTTTTTGGAGTGCAAACTGGAAACTACATTGGACATATGTGTGCTGAAGCAGTCTGCTGGAGGCCAGGCTGCTTAGTTCAGTTATTCTAATGCATCCCTGTTGTCAGTGCAATGTTAGTGGAAATCCTTAATGTGTTTTTATTCATATTTTTCTGTTGCTGTGCAGAACCTGGGGCCGTCAGTACTGGCTGGAGTGGCTGTAATGGTTCTGATGGTTCCTGTTAATGCTGTCATCGCCATGAAAACCAAAACCTACCAGGTGGGACTCCACAGACACACATTGTCACAAAAATCTTCACTTCTCTCCCGTCACTTCATGACTAGGTCCACTTTGTGTCCTCTCCCCTTTTAAATGTTCTGATGGTTCAAAGACCTCTGCATTGTGTGCAGTGACACATCCACCAGAGCACTTTTGACACAGGTCCTGAGGCACTGAGGATCCACAGCTAACAGTTTGTGGCATTGTGTGGCTCTTCTTTTGTTTCTTTAAATATTTTGTGCGTGTGTGTGTCGAGCAGGTGGCTCAGATGAAGAGTAAGGACAGTCGCATTAAACTGATGAATGAGATGCTTAATGGCATCAAGGTGCTGAAGCTGTACGCCTGGGAGCTGGCCTTTAAGGACAAGGTGTCAAAAATCCGTGAGAGTGAGCTGCTGGTCCTGAAGAAGGCCGCCTACCTGGGTGCAGTGTCCACCTTCACATGGGTCTGTGCACCTTTCCTGGTAAGTCCAGCACAGAGGGACTGACATGCACCACAATGTACAGATGAAGTGCACAGTTTATCTCATTGTCTGGAAATAAAGCTGTATGTCATTGGAATCTAATTACAGCCCTTTTCAATTTATTCCAATCTCTTTCTCCCTCCCTCCTGCTGGGTCACTCTACAGGTGGCCCTGTCCACTTTCACTGTGTACGTGCTGATCAACGAAAAAAACGTGCTCGACGCCCAGAAGGCCTTTGTGTCTCTTGCTCTCTTCAACATCCTGCGGTTTCCTCTCAACATGCTGCCAATGGTCATCAGTAGTATGGTGCAGGTTGGTGTGGCTCCATTCACGCGCTCAGTTGAGCAGCACAATGTCTTTTTTTTGTTTCCACCAGGAACTTACCCAGAGACCAAGAACCCTTGTAGGAACTCAGGAACCAAACCCCGGACTAAATTTCGCGCTGTGCTGACTGTCGTTGATTGGTCAGACACTGCGGGTGCTTCAACTTTTTTACTGCTTCATTCCCAAAAGTGGTCTAGTACTGATATTAGAAAGACAGGCGGGGATTTCTTGTTGTTTATTAATGTTTAAAACACAGAGGTTTTGCTGTCAGGTTCCCAACTCATTTTAAAAAAGAGCGAGTGCGAACAAGCTTACAAGATGAGATGAGTAAGCTTGGGAGTTAATGAGAGAGAGAGAGAGAGAGAGGGAGGAGTGGTGAGACAACAAAGTGAAATCACCAGCTTTTCATTCATTACATCTAAAGCCTAGTTCACACCACACGATTTTTAGCCCGATCAAATCAGCTGTTGATCGGCGGTCGCCAGTCGTTTTGTGTGAACTATTTAATGACGCGTCACAACGGCTCCCCGGCACATCGCTGACACATCGCCGACGTCTGACTGATATCTAGCATGCCAAATATCAGCCAACTCCTGGAGTCAGCCAACTCCACATCCAGCCAATGAGAGCCGGCAGCTACTTTTTCACCGCAAAACCCTCCAGCTCTCTGTAGCTCAGACCATCCCTGCTACTGAGTGTGCTGATCCATTCTTTCACCCAGATTCTGTGTCTTTATAATCGCCATCTTTATAATAACAAACAGCTGTTTCATGTGTAGGTTCTCGTCATTTCTCGTTTCACATTTCACGTGTGTTTTCTTGACTAAACGTGGTTTGGAGACCAGCGTCGGGTGACAGAGTCGTTGTCAGCTCGTGTAGTGCGTGACCCCCTGTCACCGATCAGTCACGTAACGGCCATCGGCCGACGCTGAAAATCGTGTAGTCTGCACAAGCCTTAACTCGAACAATAAATACAGACGAAAGCATAATTACTCTGTGTTGTTTTGGGTTTCAGTATGGATGGGAAACGTGTGAAAATGCCAGTGTGGGCAAAACTAATCTATTTAAACATTAGTGATTAAATCAGTGTGAACTGTCCTTGTCTCTCCGGGTCTTTATGGGTCTTCCTCCCTCTGCGTCTGTCTTCAGGCCAGCGTGTCCTTGAAGCGGCTGCGAGTGTTTCTATCACATGAGGAGCTGCAGGAAGACAGCGTGGAGCACAAAGCAGTGGCAGGCTGTGAGTCTTTGTTTTTTATCTTCTGCTTTTTCTTCTTATTGCTTTGTCCGTTGAGTGATCCTCCTCTCAGAATTTTACATTCCCACAGGTTGTATAGATCCTCCTTCCTGTGCTTTCTATTACCACAGATCCACAAAACATGCACACTTTTCTCTGGAGTAACTAGAAACTGATGAAAGTCATTGGCATCCACTATTGTTGAAATCAGACCTTGCTTTTGTTTTTTCGTATTCAACATAATATTTTAAATAAGAAAACAAATTAAAAAGGCATTGATAAAAGTGAAGGGGCGTGCTCAACCTAATATTTTGTTGCACAACCTTTAGAGGCAATCCCTGCATCAAACGTTTTCTGTAGCTCTCAGTGAGACTTGTTAACAGGTAGCTTGGTCCGCTCTACCTGAACTAAGTGTCATAGATGTGTCATAGGATTCGGATCAGTACTCATAGAAGACCACTTCAGAATAGTCCCACTTCTTTGTTCTTCTCCAGTCTTAGGCGCATTTAGCTGATTTTCTGTGTCATTATCCTGCTGGAGAACCAGTGACATGTGACTGAGACAGCTTTCTGACACTGCGCAGTATGTTTCGCTGCAGAAAGCCGTGAGAGAAATTTCTCCCCGAAGGATTGTGGCATGGCAATATTTTAGTCACTTCTAATATGGCTTTTCTGTGTTCTTCTTTCAAAAGTGGGGTTCTCCTGGGTCTATTTCCATGGAGCCCACTTTCACCCAGAAAGCAAGGGGTGGTGCCAGATGACGTACCTTGACCTTAGAAATCAGCTTCTATCTCTTTATCCTTTGCTCTTTCTAGCATTTGCACTGTCCTCAGTTCAGCCTGGGCTGATTTTCCTCTTGCGGCTGCACCCAGGCGTGTTGGCTACAGTTGCACGGACCTTAAACTTCCTTTACTATCTCTGGTCTATGTTCAGTGTGGTGCCCTCGATGATACAGCACAGTGACCATGTTTCTCCAGGATAATTAAAGAAAGAAATTAGTATGAAATATCTCTGTAATCCAGTGCTTTATCTTTTGTTTTAGAGGGTACCAACACGTTTCCAGGCTCTGTTCCAGAATCTTTGTTGAATAAGCTATGCTATCTCTTCTCACAGCTTCTTTGCCTTATTTCTTCATTTGTATCTCATTATTTCAGTAAGCTGTAAGGATACCAACAAATCTGTATGTTGAGCTATTTCACGTGTAGTAATACACCTTTCCTTTCTTCCTCCCAGCTTCACACAGTATCTCCATAGTGGATGGAGTTTTCAGCTGGTCCAGAACTGAATCACCGACACTCAGGAAGTATGTGTCGCTTACCTCAGGATACTTCAGTGCATTCACATGAATAAACAGCAAAAAAATAAAGAAAGAATTTAATGTATCAAAAACAGGCTTCCCCACATCTTTAAACAATACTCAATGCCCACACAGTGTACATGCTCCTCTTGTTGGTACTGAGATCCCTTACTCAATAATAATAATAATAATTATCATAATTCTGATAATTATAAGAAGAATATATGTTATTGCTGTATAAATTTTGACAGGTACTCAAAGGCACTTTACATGGTGGAATGGAAATTTGTCCTTTAGTGAGTCTTCAATCCAGAAGTCTTTAAGGGTTTTATTCTTTGCAAAGGGTCAGACAAACATACAGAGTGCAACCATTCTGCAGAATGTAAGATGAAAAGCCAGTGAAGAAATGGGTGACCTTATACTCTAAGGGTATTACGCAGCTGTCTTAGGAAGGAGGAAGGAGTAGGAACCAACTAGGGATGCACTGAATGTTTGGCCACTGAAATGAATCGGCCGTAATTAGGGGGGGAAAAAACACTTTCAGTGTCGGCCGAACAAATTTGAATAAAAAATTACATTTTGACATGTCAGCTGTGTGGGAGCATTTTGTGTTCAAAGAACAAAGCAAAAATGGCCGTTTGCAGACAGAGTGCAGCTGAATTGTCTCCTAGCACATCCACTCAAATGTGGCTGACTCCTTAGAAAAGGCAACGGTCTGACCTGCTTTGAGTGTCACTGCTTTCTGAGAAGGTGATTAAGCTAGCCACACCTACATTTGGAGTGCACACCTTTTCAAGCCTTTATGGTAAATCCACTAAAATGGCCCAGAGCGAGCTGACAGGCTCTCTCTTGTGTTTCAGTATGAGAGTCTGACCTGAAGAGAGGCTGTGAAGTCTTCATTTATTCATTCATTATTTATCAAACTGGGTGGGACTTAAAGAATTTAGTGCGAGGATACACATGTGACAACGTCCATTTTGGTGCATCCCTAGAACCAAGCGTCCTAAAATGAAGACCTATCAAGGACAGTTAAATAAGAAACTCTCTAACAAGCTACTTTCTTATGGGAACTGCCTTCACCTAGCTTCAACAGGAGAGAAATTATGATAAACAATGAAACATTAAAAAACAAATGGTAAAAGAAAACTTTTTTTCCCCCATAACATCTCCCAAAGCAGCAAAAGAAAATAGAAGTATTGATTTGATATAGAACTATTTCTAAACTTTGATTTCTAAGCATGGAGTTCCTTCTTTATTAAGAATTGAACCTTAATATCCCTTAAATGGAAGTGGACTGAGTTGAAATCCCCCCGTGTGTCTGCAGGCTGAATGTGTGTTTCCCAGAATGCTCTCTGGTGGCCGTGGTGGGACACGTGGGTTCAGGAAAGTCCTCGCTGCTCTCTGCGTTGCTCGGAGAGATGGACAAACTCGAAGGAACTGTGGCTGTCAAGGTGGATGCTCTCGCTCTCTCACACAAACACGCTGACACACTCAATAATGTTTGTTAATACCAGCTCGCCTTTCCATAAATGCCAGTGTGCTGTCCTAGCAGGGGTTTGCGCCAGCTGTTTTGCTGCTGTGTCACGTCAAATCTGACTGTTACTAAAAAGCTGCTGCTTATTATTCTGAAGAAGTGACATTTTAGTGGTGGAAGAGATTGTTTGACCAACCAGCAGAAGACTTTGCATTAAAATAGTGATTAGTTCATTTGTCCCTTCGTTTATCTTTCTTAGTATTATTTGTTAATGACACTCAGAGTTGGGGTGATGAGAGAAACGCACTGTATCTAATACATCGTACTGTATTTCCCCCCCACAATATCACAAAATCGCACATCCATGAGCTGTGGGAACAAAGAAGCAGTGGTTCATCCTCCTCTGGGGAGTTCTGACTGCTTATCCATTACAGAATGGCTTGACATTTACCGTGTGCGTGGTGGTGTGTGTCGTCCTACAGGGTTCTGTGGCCTACGTTCCCCAGCAGGCCTGGATCCAGAATTCCACACTGAAAGACAACATCATTTTTGGTCAGGAGAGGAGAGAGGCCTGGTATCAGCGTGTGGTGGAGGCTTGTGCCCTTCAGCCTGACCTGGAGATCCTTCCTGCTGGAGACGAGACCGAGATTGGAGAGAAGGTATCGACTCAGTCCGTTTAAGGAGTCAGTGGTATCTAGTGGCATCTAGTGGTGAGGGTTGGAAATTGAAACCATCTGTCCAGTCTACCACTGCCCCTAACCTTTCAAAGAGCATAGAACAGCTACGGTGGCTGACACAGCACAAAAGATGTCTCTTCTTAGACAGCAAAGAGTAGCCAGTCAAGAAATAAGGTTTCTTTAAGTATATTTATTAAGGAATCATATTTAATTGTTCAGTAAAACCAGATGTTATTGTGTCTTGGCCACTAACAGACAACATGGAAACTGTAAGCCCAGAGTGTGAAACACTGTCACTGTTTCTGCACCACATAATAGATAATGTTCATATAAACACTAACAAGGGAAACACGTTCATTCTCTATGTGAATATGGACCCTCGCCAAAACTGCCTGCCAGCAATAATATCTGTCCCGCTGCCAGATCACGGTGCTTTGATAGCGGCAAAAAATATAAATAAATACTTATAAAGGCTTACCCTGTGCAGTATTAAAACATAAATAGACATCACACAAGGTACAGCATCTGTCTGCCTCTCTTCTGTGCAGGGAGTGAATCTGTCTGGAGGTCAGAAGCAGAGAGTGAGCGTGGCCAGGGCTGTCTACTGCGACCGCGCTGTCTACCTGCTGGATGACCCGCTTTCTGCCGTCGACGCACACGTAGGAAAACACATCTTCGATCAAGTCATCGGCCCACAGGGACTGCTGAAGGACAAGGTGTGTATGATCTCAAGCCTCAACAGACCAAATCACCATATGAAGGTTCATTGTATGGTAACATTTTCAATTTGCTGCTTATTAATAATTATTCATGCTGATTTATGTTGTTCTACAGGCAGGCAGATTATGAGCATAGACAAAAAGTGTGAAAAAGTTTGATCATTAAACCCTTCATTTCCTGCATTCTGGGGAAAGTTTCTGCACCAATTTATGTTGGAAATGTTTTATTAATGTGAAAGGAAACACAGAATTCAGGTAGCATGTGACATTTCAAAATATATAAATATAATAGAATATAAAGCAGTGCAGCTCTCAGGCGTTCTGTGTGGCTTTCAGGCCTGTTTCTCCTCTAGATCACCTTTTCTCATGTAATATCATCCCTGCCGAGACAGCACATATGTAGGCATGTTCTTTTGTCATGTTCAAAGGGAGGGAACGGAAAACTTGGCCAAAATGATACTGTGTCAAGAAGTTGTTAAAGTTACTGATGCACGTTTTTAGGTCATTTTATAATCAGTAGCTTGCTTTTTAGCTTAAGTTACTTTTTTTTGGACAGTGCACGTTTCTTTCTTCTATATTTAAATTGCATGTTTTCTAAATGTCCAAATAATTGTCTCTAAAGGCATTTTCATTTGTTATTTAACTGCAAGCTATATTTCAGAAGGTTTAACAAATTATGCTTTAAAAAGTGGTGGGGACACATCCCTAGCGTCCCCAGTGTAACTGACACTTCTGATACATGGCACTTGCTCTACCAGGTGAGCTATCAGGCGCCCTGTACCACTTGTTTTAAAGGTTTTTAAATCATTATAAATGTGCGGATTTGGAATGAATCCAGTAATGATTATTTGACTGTACAACTTTAAAGCCTGTGGTTCAGGAGGTAGAGCGCGTTGCCCATTAATCGGAAGGTCGGTGGTTCAATTCCCGGCACCTCCAGGCTGCATGTCGAAGTGTCCTTGGGCGTGATATTGAACCCTGAATTGCCCCTTGTGGCCGTTCCACCAGTGTATGAATGTGAATGAATGTTAGTTTCGGTTTGAGCACTTAGGCTCAGTTTGTGAATGGTGAATGCAGAAAGCTCTTTTAAAGGTCAGAAAAGACTAGAAAGGCGCTATACAAATACAGAGCATTTACCTTTTACACACAAGCATGTTAAATGTGTGTGGATGTGTGCAGACTCGGGTGCTGGTGACCCACGGGCTGAGCTACCTGCCCCAGACCGACCTGATCCTGGTCATGGTAGAGGGAGAGATCACAGAGATGGGCTCCTACCAGCAGCTCATGGCCAAAGACGGAGCCTTCGCTGAGTTTCTGCGAACATACGCTGCTGTCGAGCACAAAGATGACACTGGTGAGACACCCTGCGTTTACACAGCCACGGTGATTGTATATCTTGGCTGTCAGGTGGAAATTCAATAATACAGCATTTACAAGTATTTTATTTATTTAGCTAAATCTCAACAAGGAGAGCTTTATAACTGTAATGCTCCATGAACATAAACTGTGGATCTCAGTTGTTTGTTGCAGTGGTTGCCGATAATGTTTAGGGATCAATCTTTTCTCATGAAAACTGTTTCCTTCCTACATTTAGAATCTGTACCAAAGAGTGGAACCAAAGAACAATTAGAGAATGGCAGTGCAACTGCTGTTGTTGGGTGAGTTGTATGAGTATTCACCAAAGTCTCTTAACTGAAAAAACTTTAAATAATGCAAATCTAAATCACTTGTTTCAGCCTGACAAACAACACCTCTTCATGAGGAGGGGAGTGTTCTTAAGGTCATTGGAATAACCGACGCCTCACGGCTGCTTGTTCCGCTCTGTGTCGTTACCAAAGACTGAAAGAAAGGAAGTCCTGAGTAAATAGAGAACGGACAGTCATGCTTTTATATTTGCAGTTAAAACACTGAAACAGCTTGTATCACATGTTGCATGCAAAATTGGGTATGTGCCCAAAAACAGAACTGTGTACAAGACAGAGCTTTACTGTTTGTTCTAAGCTTGTACCTGGTGTTCTCAACCCTGGACAAGTATGCAGTAATGATATGCAGCTAATTAACGTTCCGTCGTATAATTGTTGCTAAAGTTCAAGGCTGGACCCGAATTATATAAAGCAAATAATTCAATATTCGACTCTTGGATACGCATTCGATTTTCAATTATGAGATTTGATTTATTGAGGGTTTTTTTTTGCACGGCTGACCTCCGCCGACAGCAGAGAATGTAACGCTCCAGTTCACATCAAAGGGAAAACGAAATGAAGCCCTCAGCTGTGAGGGAGCACTTTAAACTGAGTGATGACAGCAGTAGTGTGGAAGTTATGGTGTGTATTGATTTTTACAATTGCTTAATTTCATTACAGATCAAAACAGTCAAATTTCCCACATTTTAAAATGAATCAGTATCAGACTGTCGCCTGGAAACAAACAGCAACATAATCAACGCATTTAAATAAGCCTAATTATATTAGGCCGAAGAAGAGAATTAGAAGAAGAGCATTTTTTTCGCTATAATTAAAATGAAAAGTGCATAATAACGTGTAAGATTTAGTTCCGCCACCGAGAACTTAGTGGCCATTAATCCTTCTTCTGCTGTTCTGCTTCTATCCAATAAATACATAGCTGTAGCTCGTGAAAAAACACGTGGTTAAACAATCACAATAACGGGACCACTGTGCGCCTCCGGGGGGCGCAAAGCTGCGATTATTCACTCTTAATTACTTTCGAGGCGGCGAAGCTCCTAACTAAAGTTACATAGCAGCCAACAAACGTGCTGTTTGGTCTGGAAGCTGAGCAGGAAACCTGAGTGTGAAGCCCAGGGGACACATTTGATGTAGATGTATATTATATAAAGCAAATAATTCATTATTCCATTTATGTTTGTTTGTATGTCAATGTGTAAGCAGCAGTGTTTCCCAACTGTCCCAGACGAGCAAGGAGGACAACATTCTGAGCAAGAAGACCAAGAACCCTGATGTGGGCAAGCTGACAGAGGCGGACAAAGCCAGCACTGGACAGGTGGGTTCTAGAGGAAAAATCAGGCTCAGCAGCATCAGTGCAAAGAATTCCGTGTGCAGTATGTGATGGTCCCAACCAAAGCCTGATCCCAGCTGGTCTCCTCTCCCCACCAAGGTCAAGCTTTCCGTGTTCTGGGCCTATCTGAAAGCCATCGGAGTGCTTCTGTCCTTCATCAGTCTGTTGCTGTTCCTCGCCCATCACCTGGGTTCCCTGTTCTCCAACTACTGGCTGAGCCTGTGGACTGACGACCCCGTGGTTAATGGCACTCAGCCTAACAGGATGATGAGACTGGGGGTGTATGGAGCTCTTGGCCTTACCCAGGGTGAGGAGTGTGAGGGGAGGGGGACACAGATACACAACACAGAAATATTACAAGACACAGTAGAAGAACAGGAAAGTTGTTGGCTGACACATACACTGAACACAACCCCACTCATTCAACAAGATTCTGAATCAGGTAACAAAATCTCAAGATTCTCAAGAACAACAAGATCTCAAGTACAAGATTCCTCACATATATAGTGAAATATTAAAAGGCCTTTTTTTGCTTTAGTCTTGACTATTAGGGCTTACAGCCTTTTATCTCTTAATCTGGTACCCCTTCCACAAGGAGGGTAAGGCTGATGATACACCGAGCAACTTTTAGAGCAATGGTGCTGGGCAAAGTTGCTGTCAATGGTGATGTGTAGAGATTACTACTGTAATAAAAAAAAAAAGGTGCACAAGCACCAGGGATGGCTGCAGCCTTGACAGGACTGTCAAGCAAAGCTGATTCAAGAACTTGGGGGAGCTTCACAAGGAGTGGACTGAGGCTGGGGTCAGTGCATCGAGATCCACCAGGCATAGACGCGTCCGGGGAAGTGTCAAGCCACTCCTGAACCAGAGAACTGGACCGTTGCTCACTGTTCTTAAAGTCCTCTTTTCAGATGCATTTCATATGAAAATCAAGGTCCCAGAGTCTGGAGGATGAGTGGAAAGGACCAGAATCCATGTGGCTTTAAGTCCAGTGTGAAGTTTCCATGTCCTCTGCTGGTGTTGGTCCACTGTGTTTATAAGTGTGTATGAAGTCCAGAGTCAATGCAGCAACAACCAGGAGATTTTAGAGCACTTCATGCCTCCATCTGCTGACAAGCTTTATGGAGATGCTGACTTGGCACCTGCCCACAAGGCCAACACCACTAGTAACTGCTTTGCTGACCATGATATTACTGTGCTTGGTTGGCCAGCGAACACTCCTGACCTGTCAGATCTTTCTAGACTTCCACAGCCAGAAGCAGGTTCAGGTCAGGCGAGTTGGCTGTTGCCAAGAGGAAAATGACACCAGACCCAACATTACAGACAAGCTGAAGGCCGCTGGCCCTCCATAGCAACTCATTAGTGCTATGGGCTGATTGCCTTCATACCACAGTGCATTGATGCAGAACTTTTCAGTTTCAATACATTTCTGTATTCTATTTTTTTATTTTAATATTTTGAGATTTTTGATTTACATAAGCCCTAATCGTCAAGATAAAAACAACAAAAGACCTAAAATATTTCACTTTATGTTTGATAAATGTGGAATATATGGTTTCACTTTTTGACTTAAATTACAGGAAAAAATTACTTTTCCATGATATTCTAATTTTCTGAGACGCACCTGTATATTATACATTTGCGATGTTGCTGGCAGTGACTTGTGACTACAGATTTTAGCCTGAAATCAACTTGATATCCTCCTCAAATCAAAAAATTAAATATGATGTTATGATATTTGGGTAAGCCAACCAACCTTTCATTTTCATGACAACAGATTAGGGGTGTCACGATACCAGAAATTTAGTAGTTGATACCAATACCAGTGAAATTCCACAACTCTTGATACCCAATTTAATGCCATGCTAAAAAAACAAAAATAAATCTTTAATATACACTCCTTTTTAATAAAAACATCTGAACATTACAAAAAACAGTTGTAAAAGATGATGCTAGGTGATGTCCATGACAGATGAGAGGTGATTTGATGTCAAAATGAGCAAGCTATTGAAATCACACCCTTGCAATGTGCTTAATTACTTTTTTCAGAACTCTTTTTCAAAATCATGTTCTCATGTACAAACTTAAATGTTTAAGGGTGGTAACTATTATTGGAAGTGGTTGGAGATTTTTATGTACAAACTCAACAAAGTTATTGATGATTGAAATGGATTGTATTGCACTTTTAAGACGGTCCCTAGCTCAACTACAGTGAAATGTGCGTTAGACAGATGTTCAGTTTTTTGCACTGCAAACGGGATCGTCGTCTTTGTTGATTTTGAGTTGATCAAAGCTGTGAAACTTCTGCCTGAACACTGGTAGAAATCTAGGCTTTGACACGGCGCTATTAGAGGGAGCAAGCCTCGAAAATTGCTGAATTTTAAATATTAATTTAACTCCACCCTAGTTTTCCATCATGGAACTTACAAATGGCACCTACAGTACTGTACAAAAAAAGTACCATCATGTGTTTTGAATTTTGGCGTTGACTTGATTTGGTACCGAAGTATTGGTTCCTGTGACATCCCTATACAAGATATACTTTGAATCCAAGCCAGTTTTGTTTGGCACACAAAATTTAGGACTTGTAGGGTATGTTTTGCCCCTCAGTCTGTATTTAAAATTCAAACAGCATATGTAAATCTCCTTACCATATACGCCCCACTTGCTGTTTTTCAGGTGTGGCAGTCTTTGGTTACTCTCTCTCCATGTCCATCGGGGGCATCCTGGCGTCCCGCTGCCTCCACCAGTCCATGCTGTATGACGTCCTGCGCTCGCCTATGTCCTTTTTTGAGCGAACCCCAAGCGGCAACCTGGTCAACCGCTTTGCCAAAGAGATGGACACCATTGACTCAGTGATCCCTAGCATTATTAAGATGTTCATGGGCTCCATGTTCAATGTGTTGGGTGCATGTGTCATCATCCTGATCGCCACACCGCTGGTTGCCATCATCATTCCTTTTCTTGGTGTGCTCTATTTTTTTGTGCAGGTGAGTTAGAATAAAGGCAAAACAACTACTTTTTTTTCTTTCATACATGTTCTTTACACTTTGGCTGCCTAAACATGTAAAAGTTGTTTGAAGACCTCTCTGTCCTTCCTCTGTCCAGAGGTTTTATGTGGCGTCCTCTCGCCAGCTGAAGCGCCTGGAGTCAGTCAGCCGTTCACCGATCTACACCCACTTCAATGAAACACTGCTGGGTACCTCCGTCATCCGAGCTTTTGGTGAACAGGAACGCTTCATCCGTGAGAGTGACCAGCGCGTCGACCACAACCAGAAGGCTTACTACCCCAGCATAGTAGCAAACAGGTTCGGGACACAGTTGCTCCTTCTTATTATTCTTAACTACAAGGATTCTTTTGATCAATTCAAATGTTCCCTCTTCAGTAGTCCTACAGTAGTCTTCTTTCCTTATTGTGTCAATGAATGTGTGTTTGTGTAGGTGGCTGGCAGTCCGCCTGGAGTTTGTAGGAAACTTCATTGTGACATTTGCTGCCCTGTTTGCTGTCATGGCCAGAGAGAGCCTCAGTCCAGGCATCATGGGACTGTCCATCTCCTATGCCCTCCAGGTAAACACTATGTTACCTGTTCCAGTTCACGTCTTCTTCAGTGGCAGACAGAAAAGATGAGTTGGAAACCCCTCCATCCTATAGGATGCTTTGTAAACGTTTTATAAACTTTGTATGAAAAACTGCAGCTGATCATCTGCAGGTAATCAGGAGCCCTGCAGGAGAGAGAGTAGTAGCCACACCCACAGCACACAGACACAGAAGGTGCATACTAGTCTCTTACTTGTTGCTTCCTCGCTTCTCAATTAAAGCGGAAGTTTTTCTGGTCCACCATCTTGCAGACCGTTCTAAAGCTCTTTGCGTATAGACGATGCTATTGTCCATCGGCGATGGCTGACAGATATCACAACGTTGAACCAGCATCGTGATTGTAAAACCCCCGCCCCCCCAGCAAAAAAAAAATCTCAAATATTCACATTATACCACCCTGGTGTTTTCATGACCACAAACTTATTATTGTTTTTAAGTATGCTTTGCACCTGCCTCAGAATTCTCTTCTCCCCACACTCACACACACCTACACCTCAGGTAAACACCCCAGCATGCCCCGCCTCTCTCTGTCTCTCTCGCCCCAGTCTGATCCATTTAATCCATCAGCAGTATGTTTTATAAAGTCGCCAAAAAGACCGAAAACTCGTATTTTTTCCATAAATTTCCACCCGCGATCCGTTATCACTGCAGCAGGTGAGACGCACGTCTGCTTTTTAATGACACAGCGTATAAAACAACTGAAACCAACATCTGCACACTGTGTGTTCACTGTTGCTTTACCTGGATATATCCCCGTAACTTGTTACGTAAAATTTTGTTACCGAAGAAATTTTGCAGACATTCCCCATCCCTAATAACTATGTGCCTTAAGTAGTATCAACACAGAGCACATGTGTGCAGACACAAACTCCATCAAAGGTCTCTACAGCTGTTAATGCCGACTGACACCTGATCCAGCTGTGATCAGCTCAGAAATGGACGTCGCTTCACGTGATGCTTCGGAGGAAAAGACATCTCTTATCTTTAAAAACAGATTTCCTCATGTCTTCTCTCCTCGTGCGATTTGTTTTGTCGCTCCATGCATCCCCGCTGGACAGGACTGAGATGCAAGGAAAAGTCGCAAGTGAGGGAAATGTGGATGCAATTAAGAGACTTGGGAAACACCCACTAGTCCCAGACATAAGCCTGTGACCGTGACACGACAGCCAATTATCTACAAGGAGTTTAGCCTAGCTGCCTAAATTCCTTATATTATTTAAGTGATACGATTTAGTAAAGTTCTGTATGGTTTCACATGTTAATTAGCAACTAACGTGAAATGAAGGAAAACCAGGTTTTTGTGAAGTAAGAGGACTTTTTAGAAAGACACATGGCTTTTGAGTTGTTTTCAAAAGTATTTTTTTTGTTCTTCAATCTAAATTCCATTCACCTCTCATTGTATTGGAGTGGATCTGTGAAGTGACTGTATAAGTTTGTGTTTTAATCCCCACCTTGCTTTCCTCTGTCCCACACGCAGCTGACTGCCTCTCTGACCTGGCTGGTGAGGATGTCCTCTGATGTGGAGACAAACATAGTGGCTGTGGAGAGAGTGAAAGAGTACGCTGACACAGAGAAAGAGGTACAAAGAAACAAAAATTCCAGGTATCTGACTTTGTGTGACCCGGGGACAGTTTTCCACTTCGCCTCAGTCTGACTTGTGCCCACAGAAGGCGGCCGCGTTTCTGGATCTGGTTTAAATACGGTTTCCTTTTTGCATGGTAGAGTTTCAACTGAGCTGTGTTCACTGACAGTGGTTTATGAAAGTGTTCGTCAGCCCCATGCAGTGATGTCTACTACAGAAGTGTCCGTTTGTGGTACAGTGTCGTCTGAGGGCCTGAAGAGCACGGCCATCCAATATTGTTTTTTGGCCGTGACCATTAGCGTACAGAAACTTCTTAGAAGGGGAAACACTGTAATTAAATAACCCAGATTCTTTGCAGTTTTTACCAGTTCAACCTTTCACAGAGTTGTGAACGCCTCCCCATCTTTACTTTGGGTGTGAAAGGAGTCTTTCTAATCATGTTAACCTGTTGCCAGTTAACCTTAATTTTGAATTTGAATACTTTTTAATTGTTCTATTTGATGTGAAAGATACTTCTTCACCACTGTATCCCAGCTCTTTATCTAGACACATGGTGCCATAGAAATAAAAGTGTAGGAGAGTGGAGGGTGTAGTTGTGGGGGATGTTGATGTGCTCATTTAAATGTGTATCCTCTGACCACCAGGCAGAGTGGAAACTGGAATCCTCCACCCTCCCCCCAGGTTGGCCCACTGACGGCTGCATAGACATCAGAGGGTTTGGCCTGCGCTACCGCCACGATCTGGACCCGGCCATTCACAACATCACCATCTTCATTAATGGAGGGGAGAAGGTCTGCCTTTACATCACTGCACTGTGTGTGTGTGTGTGTGTGTGTGCGCATGAGAGAGAGAGAGAGACTGTGTACGTGCATTACATCTGTGTTTATGTATGTATGTAAGGGACAGTATGTTTATGGCCTGCCATATTTGCTGCTACATCTGCCCATCAGGTGGGGATTGTGGGGCGCACTGGAGCGGGGAAGTCATCCCTGACACTCGGGCTGTTCCGCATCATCGAGGCAGCCGAGGGCCACATTTTCATCGACGGGGTGGACATTGCTAAATTGGGCCTCCATGAGCTCCGCTCCAGAATCACCATCATTCCACAGGTCAGTGTAAGGAGGACGTTAAAGAACATGGAGTGAAATGACTCCTGAATGGTCTGCCAGGGATGGAAATTAATGCTCGCCCCAGGTTACATTTTGAAAATTGTTGTTATGGCTACTAGACCCTGCACTGGTTATTCAGCCTGTATTTCCAAGCTAAAGGAACAACAACCGCATCCCGATTGGAAGGAGACTCCTTTAAAGTCTGTGTTGTGAGACACAGCTCATCACACAGATGGTGTACATTAGTCCACTGTCCACTCTGTTGTGTAGTTTTGGTGACACTAGAGACAGAACTCACAATGATGGTTTTGGTGGATCAGTGCAGCTTCAGTACCTCTGAGGGTTTCGTAGGCGTCACCCTTCTACAGAAGAGACCCAGAAATAGGGCACAGCTAACTTATCCCATGACCCTCTCCCCCCTCCTCAGGACCCAGTCCTGTTTTCAGGCACTCTGAGGATGAACCTGGATCCTTTCGACAGCTACTCGGATGAGGAAATATGGAGGGCTCTGGAGTTTTCCCATCTCAAGAACTTTGTGTCTGGCCTGCCCAACAAACTCAGCCATGAGTGCAGTGAAGGAGGAGAGAACCTCAGGTATAACAACTTCATGTAATGCCACTCAAATCCTTCCTGGACAGATATTTCATAGTAAGAGCCTCCTTGATGCTTAAATGATCTGCTCTTCCTGTTTGCTGGCACACTTGTGATGCGAAACATCTGCAGGAAGTGTTTAATGGTTTGCTGATGTGCTGCTTCCGGTTTTTTAAGTGCTTCTCTGTGTTCTCCCTCCAGCGTGGGTCAGCGGCAGCTGCTGTGTCTGGCCAGAGCTCTGCTGAGAAAGACCAAGATCCTGGTTCTAGATGAGGCCACAGCAGCTGTGGACATGGAGACAGATAACCTAATCCAGTCCACCATCCGCTCTCAGTTTGAGGACTGCACCGTCCTGACTATTGCTCATCGCCTTAACACCATCATGGACTACACCAGGTACTGTTCACTACACACAAACAGTTGCCATTATATGCTGTAATATACACCTACCTATTTTGTCTGTGTGCAGCAGTGGTCATGGTTCATTCATCGCATATCTCAAGATAAGTAGTTATTTATGTTTAAATTTTAGTCATTTAATGATACTAGATGGGATTATAATGTCATATGGAGGTCTTAGTTTGTCATTATCATAAGAGAAGGTGTGATGCATACCTGCCGACAAGAGCGTTCCCACACAGGTGCATGAGGCAGATATGATGCTTAAGCACTAACAAATGGAGAGGTATTTAGTAGGGATGTCACAATCACATTTATTTTGCCCCCATATTTCCTTTTAATCTGGTTTGCTACTGCTGTATGAACCCAAAATAAACATTTTGCCGTGATTAAATTGCAATAAATGGATCAAAATGATGCTCAAATAACTACATAATGATGTATATTAAGGGCCCCAAGATGATAAGAAAACTGCTTTTAAAATGCTTGTTTTCTAAATGCCGTTGGGATCGATCAGGGTAATGCTATGCTATGTTTCACTGTAAAGCTCAAAGCTAGCTGGAGTCAACTAACAGACACATATTTTCAGTAGTTTAACTTCCTCTTTTACTTTTCTCCAAGCAATCTCCTATTTTGTCCGGTTTCTGTACAAAGGAGAAGTAGTGCCACAGAGCTCTGGGTGCCAGCAACAATAACGAGAATGGCGGACAGAAATTTGGTGGCTCACTGGAGCAGACGGGTTGAGAAGTGCAAGTGAAGAAAAATATGCTGAAATATTAAATGATCTTAATCTAATAAAAGAAATGAACTCCGCCGGTTTATGGCTCTGGATCAGAGCAGAATCCGTTGTGACTCTGGGTGTTTATTTGTCATAGACTGTATGGTTGAGAATCACCAGAGGACCCACGATACGATATTATCACGATACTTATGTCACAATATCATTGCGATTTTAAACATATTGCGATATATTGCAATTTATTACCTGTCTTCACCTTTACCTTACCTACCTTCCATCTTCAAATTGTGTCCCCAAAGGAAAACTCTTTTTCTCGTGGACTGAAAAAGCAACTGATTTTATTATTTTAGTACCAAAAAGTAAAATTCTCATGTACAATTCATATAATATATCAATACTTGACCTCCATGTATCGATACAATATTGCCACGGAAAATATCGCGATACTATGGTGTATCGATATTTATTTATTTTTTTCCCTCCCACTCCTAATAGACTGTATAAAAGAAATGGACGCAGTCATCGTGATGTCACCCGTTGGTTTGTGGAGTGCTGTTTTCAACCCTCAGGTTTGGCCGCCATGTTGAGTTTTTGCAACCAGGAAGCGCCCGGAAGTAATGATACGGCGGAGCTAACGGCCATGTGCGGAGCTAGCTAGCTTGCTTAGCTAGGTGCAACTGTAACTCACGTTAACTCCCATTTTTAATAGGGCTGATAACTTTGTGTAGAGAACAACAGTCTTAAAACTAAATGTACTCACCAGAAAAAGTGAACAGCCGACTCCTAATAAGCTTTTTCAATGGTGCTGGTTAAATTTACACAGTGACTTGTCAACCATAGATAATCCTGCCCTGAAACATACTCTGCTTTGTGGTCTATTTTAAAATAAATGGGACCATAATTTACTAAATGAACATCATGTTGTATTGAAGAAGACATGAAACTAGCGACTGAGACCATAAACTCATCAGTAAAGTGTTTACTGGGGTAATAATTCAGCTGAGAAGTAGGGTCATTTTCCCATTATTTCTAATGGAGAAGAGTCGCCCCCTGCTGGATTTTCAATAGAATGCAGGTTTCAGGGACTTGCGCATCGTCTTCATATTGTAGACCGGAAGTTTCCCGCTTGGTATTTGTCCAAAAGCTCAAGCGCCACCCCAAAAACTCCTCTCCATTTATGACTCTTGGGTGGCCACTAAAGCAAAACAAAGGATCAGGCTTAGGTAAAGCCGATACGATCGGCCCTGATCCCGATCTTTGATACTGTATGGGGACATCCCCAGTATTTATTGTAGAAGTAAAAGAAGAAAAGAACTTCTTTGTACTACCTGTACAGAAAGATTTCATCAATATTCTGTCTCTTCTAGGGTCCTGGTGTTGGACAAGGGAGAGATGGCAGAGTTTGATGCTCCCTCCAATCTCATTGCTCAAAGAGGAGCCTTTTACAAGATGGCCAAGGACGCTGGGCTGATCTGAAAGCAGAAGGTGCCTCACTTTGTCCAGCTGCTCCTCTGAGCCCCTCCCTGCTCCTCTGGCACCCTTGCTGTGGAGGTCCCGAGTTAAAGAGTGAGAGGGAGATAAAGTAGGGGAACTGTTAACATTTAGAGTGTCTGACTATTTAAGCAAGGATGTTGATGAGAACGAAGGATTTGATTTGACTTGCTCCACCCTACACTTCTGTCCTCATTTAACTAGACAATGTTTGTTCCAAACAACCCTGCTTCTTCCAGATCATGTGTGCGTACCCCCTGTTTGTTCCGCCCCTTTCACATTCTTTCACTGCTTTTTCTGTCATGACAGAGGGGGTGAAAAGTTCTAACAAGGGACGTTCTGTATTTGGCTTGTGCTTGTGTTTGAGAAAAGAGGCAGAGTTTTGCCACTCTGCAGACAGAATTCCCTGCAGTGTCTCATACGCAGTTCCACTTCTGGTCGTAGTAACCAGGGCTGAGGTCAGTAGAGGACAATACTTTGTTGTCCTGCAAGTATGAAATAATGTGGTGCCAAATATTGCACTCAAATGAAATGCAGATTTTAAAAATCATTGGTGATTTGAAAAGAAGGTCGGGATGTGGGACACAGACCGCAAATTAAAACATCCCCCACTTGTATACTACATACTATACAGTATGTGTGATATACTGGTCTTTGTAGTATGCTGGGGGGGGTTTTACAGTTCAGTACAGAAAATCAACATACTTAATAGTTTATAATACAGTTGAATTAAAGGATAAGGCTTTCACTATTTAGACTCTTTTATTTTTCTAAGAAAAATATGGAATCTCACCAGATCTGTGAAGCAGGTGTTTTAAATCACAGCCAAATGGCAATCCGCTTGGAATGAGCAGATTCCAAGCTGACGAGCAGTATGGAGCTGGAACTCAGCTAGTGTTTGAACGCTAGCAAAGCACTCGCC